>JAYEVH010000244.1:125000-295010 GCA_036346255.1 Ampelocalamus luodianensis | reverse complement strand
CAATTAAATAAAACCCGCGAGACATGTATACTTCCTATGCATTATACATACCCCGATACAAACATAAGCATCAATTCCATTCATCACATAGAACCAAAACATTACAGACGGAGAAAAGACATACATTAATTAAACAGAGTCATTACAAAAGGGGGCCTTTCAACCAAATGACAATAAGCACAAAAGTAAATAAGCAGCGGAAACAAAAGCGCCATAAGATGGCTGAACTAAAGAGCCAACCGGTGCCTTTACCCACAACAGCCAGACAGGACCATGACTACTCGCTCTCCCAACCCAAGCACATCTGCGAGAAGTACCTTGGCTTATGAGCAACCTCCTGCGCAACAAAAGATTAGCATGCAAAGCATGTGAGTACATCAACTTGTACTCGCAAGGCGGCGTGTGAGATAACAGAACTATAATGTAGCTATATGCAAATTTGTTTAATTGGAGGCCATATGGTTTATTTAAGCATAAAGCAACATTTATTTGTAATAATGTAATACATTTAAAAGCAAGTTTATAATTCATTTTTTAAGGGTTCAAAATAATCGCAAAGGGACCAAGTATACAATAAGTAAAAGAGCACCAACACCTAGAAGTGACTCACCCAAGTCACCACAACCATAGTATGAACTCCCGTTCATACCACCCGTCAAGTTTTAAGTTTTTAACAGGTTATAACACTAGCTCTTGAAAAGCTTACCCAAGCGCGTCCATAACCTAGGGCGAGGCTATTCGAATAGATTTATCCCTGCGGGGTGGTACCACTTTACCCACACTTAGGACCTTTAAGCCACATGATTCAGCCCACTACCGTAGGTAGGCGGCCACAGCTAAGTCCTACGAGACTTTTCCAATATTGTGTACTAGGCACGACCCGCTCGTATGGACCGAAATCCATACGCTACGTTGCTCAGTAAAGAAAAGACAAGCGCCACAAAGGCCCGGCTTTTTGGACAGCGCAGCGCTCCCAAACAACAAAAACCACCGCCACCCGCCTAGCACACGCCAAAGTACTCAGTCAGAGGGGTTCCATATGCCCCTAGTGTGGTTAGTACGCAAATAAATGCTCGAGTAACGAGGACTCACAAGATGCTCGGTCCTTAATTGACACACGCACCAATCCGATCACACCTCAAGAAAGAATCACACCAACATACGGTGTGCCCGCTGAAACCAATTTTTCATTTTTAGTTTTGTTTTTAAATTGATTTGCAAAATTAATCAGGGCACCAAACACCAAGTGTTGGATAATAAGAGTAATAGTAGTTGTGTGATCCAGACCACCGACAGAGTCGATGATCGCCCAATACTACCGACACTAAGCATGGCTAAGCAATTTAACACGTGACTACTAAGTGATGAGGGCTCCACCATGAACCCTAACCACAGCAAATAACCTAGGCTCATGGTAGTAGAGGAATACACATTTAGCTACAGGGGATGCAACTAAAGGATTTCTAACCACAATTTTAACACAAATGAGCAATGCATACATACAGTTGAAGCAAAGTATTAAACTTTGAAAATAATAGGATAAGGGGATATGATCAAACTGCTTGCCTGGCTGCTGTTGCTCAAGAGGTTGCTCTGATGTGCTATCGGGCTCAACGGACTCTTCGTCACCTAATCGCATAAGCAAATACACGGCAAAAGGGCAATAAGGCAATAAACCATAATCACAAAATTTGAGCAAAAAGCATCCAAAAGACACAAAAATTATACACAAGGTAAAATAGGAATATACCTAGGCATAGAAACTGGAAAAACTCAATTTGGATTTTTGGAGCAAAAGATATTAAGGAAATAGCTATTTTCGGCCATTTTTATATTACTGTAGCAAAAATATTTTCCCTAATGATTTTGGAGCTGAAATTTTTATGGTAGCTATCTACTGGTATAGAGATAACCCATATAAAATTTCAGGTCATTTGGAGTTATATTGCAAACGTTATGATTTTTATGATTTAAAAAGGGTTTTAAAACTAAATTTTAGTCCTTATGATTTTAACAACAGTAGAATTTATGAAACTAATTTTCCTAGCAATTAGACTATCAGAGGAAACTACTCCCATTGGATTCATACAAAAATGAGCTATAGATAAAAGATATGCATTTTACAAGTTTGTTAAAAGTTCTGAAAAACAGTATTAAGTTCACTTGTTTACTATTTTTGAAAATGGTTTTCCAGGTTTGATCATGGCCTGAAACTATTTTTATAATTAAGTTCAAGTTATATGGAAGTTAACAAAATTGGAATCATCTAAGTTGGAGCTAAGACGACAAAGATATGAAAATGAGAAGGCACTAACATTTTCTGTTTTGAGACTTGGCCAAAACCGAAAGTTTTCTACTCATAACGACGTGGGCGCATATGAGCCGTTGATTCTGAATCGGACGGCTCAGAGCGTCCGGGTTCAAACACAGCGCGCTGGGAGCGGGACGCTGACCGCTCATCTCGAGATGGGCGGCCCGCGAGAGAGCCACGTCGCCCGGCAGCCGCCGCCGCTTCGTCCGACAACGAGCCGAGCGAGACCGAGCTCGCGGGCGTGTCGCGGCGAGGAGCTCGGTGTGAGCCGGAAGAGCTAAATGGATACGCGGCTATTCCGCACCGCCGGCAAGGTGGCGGCGGCAGAGCGGCGACGCGGCGCGGCGGCGCGGGGACGGAGGGTGTGCTACTACCGAAACGAAACAAAGAACCGCCCGGCTACGCGCCGTGGGCCGAGTGCACAAGCTACAACGAGGTCCTAAGACTTAACGCGACCAGCCGGAGACCAAATGGTAGCGGCGGGCAGCGAGGCTAACGGCGGCGGCGAAAACAGGAACTACGGCCATGGTGCAGCAAAAGCGAAAGAGGAGGTGCTTAAGCTCACCGGGGCCTCGGGAAGACGATGGCGGTCGATGATGCGGAGGAGGCCTCGAGACGACCGGCGGCGAAGATCGGGCCGGGGCGAAGGGCTTCACCGCGAGGGGACAACCAGGCCAAACCAAGAAGACGGACATCGAGATAGCACCGGTGAGGCCGGAGGTGCTACAGAGGAGGAATTGGGAAGGGTGAACTCACCGGGCCGGGAGACGGAGGCGGTTTCGCCGAAATTGGGGAAAACTTCACTCCTCGCGGTTCCACTCGATGTGACCTGAAATCGGCGGGGTTAGCGACCACCGAGGAGGCGAAGGTGTGGGAGCAAGAGATTGGGAAGGGGCCACTGGGTACCGCCTTCACCGGGTCCCGAGCTCCAACAATGGCGGCCGAAGGTGACGGAGGTGCTCGGGGTTCGCTCGAGCTCGAGAAGGTGAGGAGAAGGTGCGGACGGTGAAAGGATGCTCGTGGAGGAAGTGGGGAGCTTAAGTAGGCCCGAGGAGCAAGAAGAGCACCGTTGGCGCCTCGGGCTCCTCTCGCCGCACGATCGCCGTGGCGGCGACGGAGCGGTAGAAGGTGGACTTTCGGCGGTGGAGTAACGGGCATTTAATGCACCCGCCTGGCGGCGAGGGTGAGTGGACGCGACGCTACGGCCCACGAGCCTCTCTGCCATGGCGCAGAGCGAGCGCGAGCGGGCTGGCGAGCGAGCGCGAGGAGGACGACGAGGGGTGGCCGCCCGATCGTGATCCAACGGCGGACACGTGATCGCGTTGAAACCGCCGCGCACAAACGCCCACCGTCCGATGGAAATCCAACGGCCGAGAATTGAGGCAACCGGAGTTGTCCGAATGCTTACACGAATGACAGCCGTTCGATGGAGATCCAACGGCTGACGATGCGTGCGCCCGCTCGACCGCGCCGGTACAGTTAGTTGGCTCGGCCGAGTCAAGTCGGCCGAGTCGGACTCTGGTCTGGCTCGGTCGCATGAACAGTACTAGACCAGCTTTTGATTTGAATTTAGGCTGAGATTTTGGAAGATTTAATTGGAGTATCAAATCAACTCCAAATTGAATGAAATTTTTACTGAAGCTTATTGGCTATAAGATTGACCTTCCCTAAAATTTTCAGAAGTTTTTGTGCATTAAATTTTATATTAAAAATTTCAGAAGTGATAAACTGGGGTTTGACCAATTTAAAAATGGGTTTGACCTGAGCCAAAAATGGCTCAAACAAATTCTAAAAATCTGGGAAAAATTCAGGGGTGCACAATACCACCCCAAGAATTTATGATAAAAGTTTGAAAAGTTTTGGACTAGAGACAATACTCAAAAATGTTTTTGACTCGAGTTGAACTATGAATTTGAAGGTTCAATTTATGAATTTTCTTTACAAGAAATATAAGAACAGCTCTAGGAGGTGAAGATGTGTGAAAAGTTTCAAAATGTACACATTTTGATACATTCGAAACATGAACCCAGTGTTAGGTTACGGTTGAAACACACGTCTTAATAAAGTTATTTTTGGGGCTGTTACAGTGCGGGTCTAAACTCCCAAATGGGTTTAGTCGAACCAACTAACATGAGTCAAAGCTTTTTGACCACTGGATTAGAGATGGGCGGTTGAGATTGATTAGCCAGTTCAGGAGTCCGAGCGTTCCAAGGCAATGCGGAGCGTCCGATTAAGATCAAGGAGTTAGAACACGCGCCTCGCTTAGAACGAGCCGGTGAGATTTAGTTGATCGGGTTCAACCAACAACTCAAACTGGCTCGGGTCGTTTTGATTCAAGGTTACTGAGTGCAACGCAAACGTTGGATTTACATCCAACGGCTCACAAGCGGTGGCGGGATCGGAGGTCCGAAGGTTCACACACATGTGGTCGGTCTGATGCAAATCGGACGGCTCAAAATCCATGCGCGTTTTGAGCGGGCTCGGGATGGTGCTGAGATGGTTGGGCTCGATCGAGTCAAAATGATTGGGCTCGAGTCCGACCCAAACCCAAACAGGAAAATTGACTAGGGTTTTCAAATAAGCTGAAAACTTTGAATAGTATTTAGAAGTAGCAAACCAACTCCAAAAATCTGAAATTTTTACAGGAGCTTGCTAACTTTAAGATTGACCTTGTATAAAATTTTCAAAGGTTTTTATGTATAGCATTTTTCTCCAAAAATTTCTCAGGTCTATGATTTAGGGTTTGACAAAGGTCGATCTAGTTTGATGCCTCTTAAAATATTCAAATAATTTCTAAAAATTATGAAATTTTTCAGAGGGGTCACACAACATCCTTAGAACCCAGAAAAATTATTTTCAGTTGATGATCACTAGATTTGACAAGGGCTGGAAAAGAAGGGTCATGACTTTAGTCAATTTGGGGCTTTGGGTTTCTGATTTCCCACAATTCCTTTACAAGAATTACAGAAAAGTTCAAAAACTTCAAGATGCAAGAAAAAGTTTTAATTTTTCCTCATTTTCTTACATTTGAAACACAAACCATAATATTATAATTTTATTGAGTTCGTGAACTACATATAACAAAAATTGTTGGTCACCGCATTTGAGGGATGGTTCAATATTCAAAGCAGCGTTCTTTTGCGACGGATCGGAGATGTCAACATCGTACATGTAAAAGGTGTTAATTGATTGAGATAGGGCCACGCACGCACGTACTCTGTAACATCCCAACTTTAGGCTTGTGTTTCAAATGTAAGAAAATCAGTAGAAATTAAAACTTTTTCTTACATCATGTATTTCCTTTCGTGCCAATCAATTTTTGTACAAGGAATTATGGAAATACATTGTCACAAGTCTAGTTGATCCAAATCTTGATATTCCAAAAACAATCTTGTCAAAACTTATGATCATCCTCTGAAAATATTTTTCCTAAGTCTCTGTGATGGCATGTGACCCCTCTGAAAAAGTTCACAATTTTTAGAAATTGTTTGAATATTTTTAGAGGCAGTCAAACCTGTTTGACTCTCAGTCAAACAATAAACCAGAGCCTTGCAGAATTTTTGGAGATTTAATCACAGGATAAAACCTCTGAAAATTTTACACAAGGTTAATATCTGAGTTGGCAAGCTCTGTAAAAATTTCATAATTTTGGAGTTAATTTGCTACCTCAAACAAATCTTTCAAAGTCTCTGTTTTTATTTCAAAGTCAAACGGGTTTCTTTTGTTACTCGGGTTCGAGTCGGACTGGGCTCGAGCCAATTGACTTGGTCCGATCAACTAAGCGCACAGAGCCTCTCTTTAAAGCGCCGGTGGATCTCAACCGTTAGATCTAAATCGCACGCGCCCGGCGCGTGTATCACCGGACCTTCCGGTTGCAGAGTATGATTATCGGCGTTAGATCTCCATCCAACCGTTGAGATCCTCCGCAACATTCGGACCCTCCGGTTGCATTTTTGAATCGAGCCGTTGGATTAAGATCCAACGCTCGCGTACCTCGTTGTAATTTGAGTTTGCGGCGTGGAGCTATCGAACCAATCATTTCTAATCGTAGGGTTCGCAATATCTCCGTTGAGTTTTAAAGCCCGAGGCGTGGCGCTATCTCGGCCGTTCGTGTCTCATCAAGCGACGGCCGTGAATCACCGAATCTTTTGCTGGTCGTCTTCAACCTCTAGCCGGTGCATGAACAGTAGGAGGGTTATGGCGGTGTCATCTCATGCCTCCTACGCGCGCCCTAGTCCTGATGAAGGGTCGTGGGAGACACTTTCGGCCATTCCATGCCCTAGTGCACCAGCTATAATCTTTTCCATGTCGGCGCACCTTGTGCTTTATGCGTTTGCCGCCTCAAACATGTGTGGTGCAAACCCTAATGCTTTCATGGCTTTATAAGCACTCTCAATGCCTCTGGTATGTCTTTAGACCACCATCAAGCCCCATTCACAATATTGAAGCTTAGCACCTCAAAAATGGCAAACCGCCATTGTTGACCCGTGAAGCTCCATTGGTGTTCTTGGTGTTCCAGTGGTCCTCCTTCGCATTTCTTTGCCCTAACCTTGTCTATCCACTTCCTTGAACATTTCCCCTCACTTAATTTTGGATTTGATTCTCGTGAATTGTCCAATTTGGGGTTTGTTCAAATTCGCCGATTTTGGTCATCTTCTTCTCACTTCGGTGAGTGCTCCATTTTCCAATTACTTGCTCATGTAGCTTCAGTGGACCTTAATGAAGCTATACTCATGCTTTGGGATCACTCATTTGGCTCGAGGTGTCATTTTCAACCTTTCTTCTTCGTGTCCCATGAAGCTTTCACGTGATCAAGCATCTCCGGCCATCTTTGAAGCTTCTTGTCGATAAGGTAGCTTCTTATTAGTCCTTAGTGGCTCTGGCACCCGCATCCTAGGTCCGCAGCGGAGCTTTTCGTTATTTTCGTGTTTAGCAAAGAAGGTTCCATTTTCGTTTTCGGCTGGCCGGCGTTTTCTGATCCTCGCCGCCACGAGAATGCCACCATTAGATTCGTTGTGCTATTGCGAACCCATTTTGGTTATTGGTGGCGCCGCGCGGCGCTGTCGCCGCGATTCACCGTTGAACTCACTCGGTTTTCTTGCACGCGAGCTCCGTTTAGCTCACTTAATTAGGACACATTAATTGCTAATCATTAGTTATTAATTATGTCTTAATCATTGCCGTTGAGCCACTGACTTGTGGGCCCAACATCCTTTAATCACCCTCTGGTGCGATCCCGCACTGTTCCGACATCATTAATGCTTAATCATTAGTTAATTAATGTGTCGGCATTTAATCGCTGTCGGAAATCACCTCTGGGTCGCTGACTTGTGGGCCCGAGGGATTAAAATCAAATCTCAGTAGTCTTTAGTGCCTAGTTAATGTCAATCATTAGAATCTTTAATCTGTCCTAACCGCCACTCTCGATCGGCCGTGGTGGGCCAGGTGCATCGCGCAGCTGGTTAAAACATTGCGGTCATGACTCTAAGTCAGCGACATGCGGTCCCACATGTCAAGATCTCCCTTGAATCGCGATCAATATCCACCGTTCATTTTTAGATCTGCGGCCTTGATCGTGAGTGCATTCGGACCCTCCGGTTACCTTGATCATTCTCGACCGTCGATCTTGCGATCAACGGCTGAGATTGTGTTTGCAACCGCACCGTCCGAATGCATACACCTTCGTGAGCCGTTGGATCATGATCCAACGGTGAGCTCCGATGTTCAAGTTCGCGTGGCGTCGCTGTTGTTTCGCCGCGTGAGCCGTGAGGATTTTAGATCAAGGGTTGGGAGTTGTCCACGTCGTTTTTTTTATTTGGGTTGTTCTGTATTTGGTAAGTATTTTTTTTAGCAACTGAAAATGATGTAAAAACTTTAGAAACTCATAACTAATTCATTTTAACTGCTTTTTAGATAATTCCAACTGCAATAAATTATGTTATCATTTTAGTTTATTATAAAAATAGATTTAAGCATGTTTGATGAGAGAAAAGTGTGTAACTAGGAATAACTTGATTTACCATTTTGAATATTCCGAAAATAGTTTTAATCTTGAAAAATGCATATCTTTTTCTGTATAAATCCAAATTGTGCAAAACCAATTTTGTTAAATCCATCTGTTAGTAAACTTTCATATAAAATAAGATTTGAGCATGTTCATAATTCTGTAAAATGCCTTGCATTAGGTTTACAACTTAGATAAATCCTAAGTAAATGTGTATAACTCCAAATTTAGTAAATCCAACTTTGCTGTTATTAGGATGTCATAATCTACCTACTATAAAAATTTCAGACCCCAGATCATTCTAGAAAATTTCGCCATGAACAGTGTTAATTATTAATTAGATTGTTATAAGGCTGAGATAGAGTATTTTGCTCATATCTTTTGCATGTTAAGTCCAAATTGCAAAATTCTTGTTCCTGTCATTATCTTAGATCATTTCCTAGCTGTAGTGTAAATTTTATTAGAATTGGATGTGTTTTGCTGTTGGAGTTTATTTGGTGTTCTTCGTTCTTATTCGCTTATCGCCTTTTCGCGTTAGGTTCCGAAGACAATATTATTAATCTTGATATTGAGCCACAAAGACCATCGGATCCTGCACTTGACCGAGCAAGCAGATGTAGCATTCATTTGATCATATTGTTCCTACTATTTTCAAATTCTAATATATTGTTTGCAAATTCTATGTATGCATTGCTATGTTGTTTTAAACTATTGTCGATAGTTGGCCTACTAGATGCATTATCAGAGGGAAATGGTTATTCCTCTACTCTCGAAGCCTAGGTTACTTGTTTGTGATTTTGGGTTATTGGATGGACCCTTGTCACTTAGTAGTTACGTGTCATTATGCTTAGCCATGTTTAGCTATCGGTAGAAATGGCGATTATCGACTTGTCGATAACTTTGATCACACTAGCTATTACTATGTGTATATTTCGCCTTGTGCTTTGTCTAAATTGCAAAACTAAAACTGAAAATGAAAACAATTTAGACTTGGGCACAATGGTAAGATGGTGTGATCTTTTGGGTGTGATTGGAATGGTGCCCGGTCAATTAAGGACCGAACTACTTGTGAGTATCATTATCCGAGCATTACGGTGCGTACTAACCACACTAGAGGATATGGGACCTCTCTTAGCCTGAGTACTTTGGGTCGTGTTAATTAATGAGTCGCGTGGTGGGTTGCATATTTGATTATATGCAACATGGACACGCTTGTAGGAGGAGAACACCGCCGAGGTCGGTGTATCTTGCTCCACGTATGGGTCCTTGTGATCCATATTTCGTCGGCAGATCACTAAGGATTAACCCCATACGTGCGTCTCTTGATTAGCATATTCCATTGGAAAGGGTTCAGTAGGACTTAGCAGCGACGCATACCAAAGGAAGTGTGCTTAATAGCTTGGCAAAAAGGCGATGCAAGTGTGGGTACATTGGTACACCCCCGAGAGGATTAAAACTATTCGAATAGCCTCGTCCTAGGTTATGGACACGCTTGGATAAGCTTTTCAAGAGTTAGACTACAACATTTTAAAATTAAAACTTGATGGTGGTATGAATCGAGATTCATGCTATGATGTGGTGGCTTTGGGGAAAGTCACTTCTAGGTGGATACTTGTTACTTATGCTTACTCATTGTTATTTTAAATGCTTAAAACAGATTTTACAAACTGCGGTTCAATCTATTACAATATTGCAAATGAAACTTGCTTTATCGTCCAAGAACCATATAACCACATTCCTTTGAATACGACTTTCATGTAGCTATGTATAGGCTTGCTACTCGTAAGTCTTGCGAGTACATTTTTGTACTCACCGCATTGCTTGTGTTGTGCAGAGGATGATAGTGAGTCAGATGGACCTCACTTTTGTGAGTTGTCTTGTGCGCGATCTAAGGGCGATTAGCTTAGCGGCCGTCGGTTGCTGTAATGGTGTTATGTGGCTAACCGTGTAAATCTTTTGGTTTAAGCCATCTTATGGCAACTTTTGCTTCCGCTGTTACTTATTTGGTACTTATGTCATTTGGCGGTCGGTGTGTTGTAATAACTTATATTATGTATGTCTTTTGGTAGACTTGTTATAATCATTGTATGGAATTGATGCATGCTTGGATATGATGTATGTGTCTTTGCTTGTTCTGGGAGGCACATATTCATCGAGACGCGATTATTCTATTTGTGATACTAGAACCATAGGAAGGTTAAGTATTACAAGTTTAATAAACCGGGGTCTCCAGAGCTTAGTATCGAGCCATCTTGACCGTAGAAACCCTAGCTTGGTCGTCCCTAGTATATTTTGAAAACTTACTTTCCAAATATCGGTGCTTTCTGAAAATCTTAAGTAAGTTCTCGATTTTACTTCTCATCTATCCTAGTTTGCTCATCTCACCTCATTCTAAACTGAATTTGAAAGCTGAGTTTTCCTCTCATCTTCTTTCAAAAGATAGTTGTTTATCGAGTAGATTGGTTTTGGGTACATCATGAGAGTTATAAAATGAAAGTGTGGCTGTTTTGAGAAGATTAGGAGCTGCTGGGAGCTACAAATTTCGGCCAAAAGTTGGAGGGAAGATCTGGACAGCAAGCAGAATTTTCTGGACAGCTAGCATTTAGGTAGTAAAAGTGCTGAAAATGAGAGGTTAAATCCACTAAAATTTGTGGGAATAAAAGGGTAAGAAGTGATATGAGTTAGCTTAGTATCTAACCTTTCTTTAGTAAATATCTCACCCTGCTTCCTTGCTGTTTTCGAACAGGAGTTACTATTCTGAAATTTGTCTTCCTGAAAATTGACTACTTGTTCTTTAATACGAGTTAGTCATAATGGGAAGATGGATATTATCCACCGTGATCTTGCTGCTGATTTTATGTTGATACTTGAGCTTTTAAGGATTGTTTTGTTAAGTGGTTAGTAGTTTTCTTTGTCTCTGTTCGGAGTTGTGTTTTAACCTATTTTTGTGGAGCAGGATGACAAGAACCACCATAATGATCACCATTTGGTTCGATGAGAGCTTCCCCTCCGACCATGGTGAGGAGTTAAGCTCGAGTCGAGCGGAATCGCATGGACCGACCGGATCTTGGAGGTCATTGCGAGGAACACCTCCGCTCACCGCGCCGGGATCAGAGGTGGTGGCCACCGATCTCGTGGTGGGCTTGCGGAGTTTCTCGTCGCAGCCACCCACTTTCTCTCGTCCGAGGATCCATTGGGCGCGGATGATTGGCGCGTCTTGTTGAGCGAAGCTCAATATCGCTCGATGCCGGGAGCGAGCGAGCGGGCACTCTTTGCATCCCATCGGCTTGAGGGTGCGGCCTCTCTTGGTGGGAGAATTTTCGCCATGCGACTGCAGCTACATTGTCTCGTGGGATGAGTTTCGATCGCTTTTGTCGGGCCCACATACCCGATGAAGCTCAAGAAGAAGGAGTTTCTTACGCTTACGCGGGCGCAAGGCGTATCGGAGTACCTTTACGAGTTTAATCACTTGGCTCGTTATGCTCGGGAGAGGTGGCCTCTGATGAGGCTAAGCGAGGAAGTTCATGGATGGTTTGTCAGGAGGCTGCAGGACAAGCTATCTATAGTGGACTTTGCGACTTCGGGCCTTGGTTGATAAGGCCATCGTCGCGCGAAAGCACAAGGCAAAGCGCTGGGTGAGTCCATAGCGCAAGTGGGAGGCCCATCGGTGCGCACGGGCTAGCCTCACTCGTCCTCGTGTTGGGCCCACACCGAGGGCTCGTGCTTTGGCTTCACCACCGCAGGGCCGTCGGCACAGATTGCTCGTCCCCGCGGCCGTGTTTGACCACGTGCACTGCGACTCAGCCGAGTTGCGCTCGCAACCCAGTCTTGATGTTACTGCTTTGCAACAAGAAGGGCCACTATGCTGCGATTGCCCTCGAGGATCGAGCAGCCTCGTCCTAATGGAGGACGCGGGAATGGTCACACACGACGAGAAGGTGATCGGAAGACCAGTGTCCGGGAGTGGTCGAGTCAACCACATCTCGGTGAGAGGCTCGGGAGGCACCCGCGTTGTGTTGGGTGCGTTCCTTGTTAGTTATCGTCCTGCTGCAGTCTTGTTTGACTCGAGCTTCACATTCCTTTATTTAGAGATCATTTGCTACTGATTGCGACCTTCACTTTGTTCCTTTGGGGATTCCTTTGCTTATTCGCTCTCGGGAGGCGGAAATGAGAGCCGATCAAGAATGTCAGGCGTTCATATTAATATTGAAGGAGTGGAATTCTTGGCGAATCTCATCTTACTTGATTAACGCGACTAGATGTGATTCTTGGTATGGATTGGTTGTCCCAACACTTGGGGCAAATCGATTGTGCTAGGAAGATGGTTTCCTCACTAGTCCCTCAAAGAGCAAGTTGGGATTTCACCGCAGTGGGGGCCACACCTTTGTGCCCTTGAAGCTAAGCCACCATGGAGATTCAGGATGTGCCTGATGCAGTGACTTTGTGGATGTCTTCCACGAAGATTTGCTGTATGCCTCGATTCGAGACTTGGAGTTTGTGATTGAGTTGTTGCCCTGCAGCTCCAATTTCTAAGGCGCTGCATCGAATGCCTCCTAATGAGTTAGAAGAGTGAAGAAGCGATTGGGTGAGCTTCAAGCAAAAGGCTTCATCCGTCTAGCTCATCTCCTTGGGGTTGTCCGGTTATTTTTGTGAAGAAGAAGGACAAGACCCTGCGTATGTGTGTTGATTACCGTCAAGCAATGAAGTGACGGTGAAAAATAAATATCCTTTGCCTCGCATTGATGATCTCTTTGACCGATTGGTGGAGCTTGTGTGTTCTCAAGATTGACTTGAGATTGGGGTACCATCAAGTCGGATCGGTGAGATATTCAAAGACGGCGTTCACTACTCGTTATGGCCTTTACGAGTACACGTCATGTCTTCGGCTTGACCAATGCTCGGCTTTGTTCATGAATCTTATGAACTCGGTGTTCATGGAGTATTTGGATAAGTTTGTTGTGGTTTTCATTGGCGACATTCTTATCTACTCCAAGAGTGAAGAAGAGCATCTTTGAGCATCTGCAGATTGTATTGGGAAAGCTGCGTGAGCATCATTTTGTATGCCAAGTTCAGCAAGTGCGAGTTCGGTTGAAGGAAGTGGCATTCTTGGGCCATGTTCTTTCAAACAGTGGTGTAGTGATGGACCCTAGCAAGGTCAACGATGTTCTATCTTGGGGCAGCCCAAGTCGATCACCGATGTGAGGAGTTTCCTTGGTTTAGCGGGCTACTACCGCGCTTTATCGAGAACTTCTCCAATATTGCTAAGCCCATGACCGAATTGCTCAAGAAAGAAAAGAAATTCGTGTGGTCATCACTTGTGATTCGAGTTTCCAAGAACTCAAAAGGCGATTGGCGTCGGCACAGTGCTTGTTCTCCACGATGTGCATAAGAGCTTTGACATTTATTGTGATGCCTCTCGGCGAGGACTCGGTTGTGTTCTTATGCAAGAAGGCAAGGTAGTGGCCTATGCATCGAGGCGATTGAGGCCTCATGAACTCAACTATCCTACCCATGATTTGGAGTTAGGCTGCGGTGGTTCATGCACTCAAGATTTGGCGGCATTACCTTATTGGTAACCATTGTGAGGTGTATTCGATCACAAGAGCTTGAAATATTTGTTCACCCACCAGATCTGAACCTCGAGCGGAGAGATGGTTGGAATTGATCAAGGATTATGATATGGGCATTCAGTACCATCCGGGCAAGGCTAATGTTGTTGCGGATGCACTCAGTCGCAAGGTGTATTGCAATACCTTGTCACTTCAAGAGCAACAACCTACCCTTCTCGAAGAATTTCAGCGGCTTAATTTGGGATTGATTGAGCATGGTTCTCTTGCTACCTTGGTTGTGCAACCGACTTTGGTGTAACAAATCAAGGCTGCCCAGCAGACAGATGTTGGTGTGGTCCAAATCAAGCAGAACATCAAGAATGGGACAGCTAAGTGCTTTTCTGAGGATGAGCATGGTGTGGTGTGGTTTGGACAGCGCTTGGTGGTTCCGAAGGTCATGGAATTGCGGGATTTGATTCTCCGCGAGGCCCATGACTCCCCTTTGTCTATCCATCCTGGAGCTACCAAGATGTATCAAGACCTTCGACAGAGGTTCTGGTGGACTCGCATGAAGCGCGAGATTGCAAGGTTCGTGGCTGAGTGCAACGTGTGTTGTCGTGTCAAGGCTGAACATCAGCGTCAGGTGAGCTTTCTTGACCTTTGCGATGCGAATGGAAGTGGGATTCCGTTGGTATGGATTTCATCACCGGTCTGCCCCGTACTTCTTCTGGGAAGGATGCTATCTGGGTTGTCATTGATCGATTGACAAAGGTAGCACATTTTCTGCCAGTGCGTACCAATCTCGGTGTTAGTCAGCTGGCGGATCTCTATGTGTCTCGCATTGTATGTTTGCATGGTGTGCCACGAACAATTGTGTCGATCGTGGTTCTCTTTTCACCTCTCGCTTGGCATAATGCGCGGAAGGCGATGGGTACACGTCTTTCTTCGATTCAGCTTATCATCCCCAAGCGATGGTCGACGGAGAGAGTCAACCAAGTGTTGGAAGATATGCTCCGTGCCTGTGTTCTTTCCTATGGGAAGAAGTGGGAGAAGTGCTTGCCGTTTGCAGAGTTCTCCTACAACAATAGTTTCCAAGCTAGTCTTGGCATGGCACCGTTGAGGCTTTGTATGGGAGGAAGTGTAGAACCCCATTGAACTGGTGAAGCGGTGGCGTCGGTTCTTGAGGCGGCTTCCATCAATGAGGCGAAAGCCGAGTTCACCGATTCGTGAGCATTTGCGCGTGGCGATCCGAACAAAGAGCTATGCGGATCGTCGTGCCGAGAGTTGAGCTTTGAGCCCAATGACTTTGTGTATCTCAAGGTCTCACCCTTGAAGGGCCATCGGCGTTTTGGCATCAAGGGCAAGTTAGCTCCTCGATATGTTGGGCCTTATCGCATCATCGAGAGGATTGGGCATGCGTCTGATTGGAGTTGCCGGCTTCACTTGAGAGTGTGCACGGCGTGTTCCATGTGTCACACTTGAAGAAGTGCCTCCGTGTTCCGGTTGAGGAAACTCCGTTGGAAAATCTCGATGTGCAGGAAAATTTAACCTATCATGAGCATCCTGTTCGTATTCTCGAATAATCTGAACGAAGGACAAGGAACCGTGCCATCAAGTTCCTTAAGGTTCAGTGGTCAAACCATTCTGAAGATGAGGCAACTTGAGAGCGCGAGGATCGTCTTCGTGCAGATTACCCATCTTTCTTCTCCGAGTAAGCAGAATCTCGGGGCGAGATTCTTGTAAGGGGGGGAGGTTTTGTAACATCCCAACTTTAGGCTTGTGTTTCAAATGTAAGAAAATCAGTAGAAATTAAAACTTTTTCTTACATCATGTATTTCCTTTCGTGCCAATCAATTTTTGTACAAGGAATTATGGAAATACATTGTCACAAGTCTAGTTGATCCAAATCTTGATATTCCAAAAACAATCTTGTCAAAACTTATGATCATCCTCTGAAAATATTTTTCCTAAGTCTCTGTGATGGCATGTGACCCCTCTGAAAAAGTTCACAATTTTTAGAAATTGTTTGAATATTTTTAGAGGCAGTCAAACCTGTTTGACTCTCAGTCAAACAATAAACCAGAGCCTTGCAGAATTTTTGGAGATTTAATCACAGGATAAAAACCTCTGAAAATTTTACACAAGGTTAATATCTGAGTTGGCAAGCTCTTGTAAAAATTTCATAATTTTTGGAGTTAATTTGCTACCTCAAACAAATCTTTCAAAGTCTCTGTTTTTATTTCAAAGTCAAGCTGGTTTCTTATTACTCGGGTTCGAGTCGGACTGGGGCTCGAGCCAATTGACTTGGTCGATCAACTAATCGCACGCGAGCCTCTCTTTAAAACGCGGTGGATCTCAACCGTTAGATCTAAATCGCACGCGGCGCGCGTGTATCACTTCGGACCTTCCGGTTGCAAGTATGATTATCGGCCGTTAGATCTCCATCCAACCGTTGAGATCCTCCGCAACATTCGGACCCTCCGGTTGCATTTTTTTGAATCAGAGCCGTTGGATTAAGATCCAACGCTCGCGTACCCCTTCGTTGTAATTTGAGTTTGCGACGTGGAGCTATCTGAACCAATCATTTCTAATCGTAGGGTTCGCAATATCTCCGTTGAGTTTTAAAGCCCGTAGGCGTGGCGCTATCTCAGCCGTTCGTGTCTCATCCGACGGCCGTGAATCACCGAATCTTTTCGCGGGTCGTCTTCAACCTCTAGCCGTGCATGAACAGTAGGAGGGTTATGGCAGTGTCATCTCATGCCTCCTACGGCCGCCCTAGTCCACAGTAAGGGTCGTGGGAGACACTTTCGGCCATTCCATGCCCTAGTGCACCAGCTATAATCTTTTCCATGTCGGCCGCACCTTGTGCTTTGCGTTTTGCCGCCCGAAACATGTGTGGTGCAAACCCTAATGCTTTCATGGCTTTATAAGCACTCTCAATGCCTCCTGGTATGTCTTTAGACCACCATCAAGCCCCATTCACAATATTGAAGCTTAGCACCTCAAAAATGGCAAACCGCCATTGTTGACCCGTGAAGCTCCATTGGTGTTCTTGGTGTTCCAGTGGTCCTCCTTCGCGTTTCTTTGCCCTAACCTTGTCTATCCACTTCCTTGAACATTTCCCCTCACTTAATTTTGGATTTGATTCTCAGGAATTGTCCAATTTGGGGTTTGTTCAAATTCGGCCGATTTTGGTCATCTTCTTCCTCAGCTCAGGTGAGTGCTCCATTTTCCAATTACTTGCTCATGTAGCTTCTGTGGACCTTAATGAAGCTATACTCATGCTTTGGGATCACTCATTTGGCTCAGGGTGTCATTTTCAACCTTTCTTCTTCGTGTCCGGCGAGCTTTCACCGTGATCAAGCATCTCCGGCCATCTTTGAAGCTTCTTGTCGATAAGGTAGCTTCTTATTAGTCCTTAGTGGCTCTGGCACCCGCATCCTAGGTCCGCAGCGGAGCTTTTCGTTATTTTCGTGTTTAGCAGCAAGGTTCCATTTTCGTTTTTCCGGCTAGCCGGCGTTCTAGTCCTCGCCATGCGAGAATGCCACCATTAGATTCGTTGTGCTATTGCGAACCCATTTTGGTTCTTGGTGGCGCCGCGCCGATGTCGCGGCGATTCACCGTTGAACTCACTCGGGTTTTGCTGACGCGAGCTCCGTTTTACGTCACTTAATTAGGACACATTAATTGCTAATCATTAGTTATTAATTATGTCTTAATCATTGCCGTTGAGCCAGCGACTTGTGGGCCCAACATCCTTTAATCACCCTGCAGTGCGATCCGCCTTTGTTCGACATCATTAATGCTTAATCATTAGTTAATTAATGTGTCGGCATTTAATCGTTATCGAAATCACCTGCGAATTACGACTTGTGGGCAGGATTAAAATCAAATCTCGTAGTCTTTAGTGCCTAGTTAATGTCAATCATTAGAATCTTTAATCTGTCCCTAACCGCCACTCTCGATCGGCGTGGTGGGCCGGTCTGCTGTGCGCGCGGTTAAAACATTGCGGTCATGACTCTAAGTCAGCGACATGCGGTCCCACATGTCAGCATCTCCCTTTGAACTGCGATCAATATCCACCGTTCATTTTTAGATCTGCGGCCTTGATCGTGAGTGCATTCGGACCCTCCGGTTACCTTGATCATTCTCGACCGTCGATCTTGCGATCAACGGCTGAGATTGTGTTTGCAACCGCACCGTCCGAATGCATACACCTTCGTGAGCCGTTGGATCATGATCCAACGGTGGGCTCCGATTAAGTTACGGCAAGGCGTCTGCCTGTTTCGCGCGCGTGAGCCGTAGGATTTTAGATCAAGGGTTGGGAGTTGTCCACGTCGTTTTCTTTTATTTGGGTTGTTCTGTATTTCGGTAAGTATTTTTTTTAGCAACTGAAAATGATGTAAAAACTTTAGAAACTCATAACTAATTCATTTTAACTGCTTTTTAGATAATTCCAACTGCAATAAATTATGTTATCATTTTAGTTTATTATAAAAATAGATTTAAGCATGTTTCAGTAGCAGAAAAGTGTGTAACTAGGAATAACTTGATTTCTGTCATTTTGAATATTCCAGAAATAGTTTTAATCTTGAAAAATGCATATCTTTTTCTGTATAAATCCAAATTGTGCAAAACCAATTTTGTTAAATCCATCTGTTAGTAAACTTTCATATAAAATAAGATTTGAGCATGTTCATAATTCTGTAAAATGCCTTGCATTAGGTTTACAACTTAGATAAATCCTAAGTAAATGTGTATAACTCCAAATTTAGTAAATCCAACTTTGCTGTTATTAGGATGTCATAATCTACCTACTATAAAAATTTCAGACCCCAGATCATTCTAGAAAATTTCGCCATGAACAGTGTTAATTATTAATTAGATTGTTATAAGGCTGAGATAGAGTATTTTGCTCATATCTTTTGCATGTTAAGTCCAAATTGCAAAATTCTTGTTCCTGTCATTATCTTAGATCATTTCCTAGCTGTAGTGTAAATTTTATTAGAATTGGATGTGTTTTGCTGTTGGAGTTTATTTGGTGTTCTTCGTTCTTATTAAACTTATCGCCTTTTAGCGTTGGGTTAGAAGACAATATTATTAATCTTGATATTGAGCCACAGCAGCCATCAGATCCTGCACTTCAGCCAGGCAAGCAGATGTAGCATTCATTTGATCATATTGTTCCTACTATTTTCAAATTCTAATATATTGTTTGCAAATTCTATGTATGCATTGCTATGTTGTTTTAAACTATTGTCGATAGTTGGCCTACTAGATGCATTATCAGTAGGAAATGGTTATTCCTCTACTAAAGCCTAGGTTACTTGTGTGATTTTGGGTTATTGGATGGACCCTTGTCACTTAGTAGTTACGTGTCATTATGCTTAGCCATGTTTAGCTATCGGTAGAAATGGGCGATTATCGACTTGTCGATAACTTTGATCACACAAGCTATTACTATGTGTATATTTGACCTTGTGCTTTGTCTAAATTGCAAAACTAAAACTGAAAATGAAAACAATTTAGACTTGGGTACAATGGTAAGATGGTGTGATCTTTTGGGTGTGATTGGAATGGTGCCGGGTCAATTAAGGACCGAACTACTTGTGAGTATCTCATATCCGAGCATTACTGGTGCGTACTAACCACACTAGAGGGATATGGGACCTCTCTTAGCAGTACTTTGGGTTGTGTTAATTAATGAGTCGCGTGGTGGGTTGCATATTTGATTATATGCAACATGGACACGTTTGTAGGGAGGAGAACACCCGCAGAGGCGGTGTATCTTGCTCCACGTATGGGTCCTTGTGATCCATATTTAGTCGGCAGATCACTAAGGATTAACCCCATCGTGCGTCTCTTGATTAGCATATTCCATTGGAAAGGGTTCGTAGGACTTAGCCGCAGGCATACCAAAGGAAGTGTGCTTAATAGCTTGGCAAAACAGCACCCGGCGCTACCGTAGCACCGTCCGCTGCTATGAAACCAGGGCAGTCCATGTTGAAGCACCCGGTTGTTTCATATCCATCTTTCTGTTGTATATACGTGCATGGGTGAGTATATATTTACCTTCAGAGCCAGATCACTTGCCTGGGATTGATCCAAAATATGATTTTCACATACCGTCCAAGATGTATAGAAGTGAGGACGAGAGTCGCCATAGTGTTCTGGGTAAATCTATATATATATAAAAAAAAAAGGGATACAGATGAGAACAACATCGCCTCACATGCAAAGGGCAAGAACAGAGAAGATGCGGCAAAATAATCCAATAAATGGAAAAATCTTGTGCCAATGCTCTTCTTTTTTTCTTGTTTGACAATCAAGTCATAGTTTTCTTTCCAAATTGTTTCATTTAAGATCCAACAATAGTCGCTAGTTTTTGTGATAAATATCGTAATGCTGGAAGATAATCACATCTTTCACTCACTTGTTTTGTCTTTTTTGGTCCACAATTTAGTTAAGTTTAATGATCTTTCAGACATTTATTGCCAAGTTGTCACGGCATCATTCCATTTGCCTGTTAGCTGCTAGTAGCAATTGACTAGTACCGAATTCAGTATTTGAATTAAAAGTTATATCTGAATGGAAAGGAAAAATGTTGCTTACATGCCATCCAACATTAATGGTATTATCGCTTGATTTCGAACCATCTCCATCATGGCCAACCCAAATTTGAGTCGAACTCCACTGGCCACGTTTTAGTTCGTGGCCATACACATCCATCGTGGCAAGTAACCCGTAGTAGTTGTCATCATAAGTTCTGTGTGCGGCAAACTGCACAGCGAAAACACTCAAATAAACAAAACATCCGCTAGGGAAAAAAGGGGAGAAAAACAGAAAACTGTAACATTGTAAAAATGTGTAACTAGGAAACCAGCAACAATTCCAAAATACAGGGCAGCTCTTTGCTGTCGACATGCATGACTGTCAGAAAATCAATTATAGGAAGTTACACACTGTTTGGTATAGTTTAAATTTACAAGGACTAGGGTTCATTTAGGGGAGATCGCCGTATCTCCGAGACCTCCGTAAGACATCGGTTGTCTCTATCCCATTACGTTTCCGTATTTACTTTCGTGTCTTTACATTTCTAGATCAGTAGACTTGTGTTGTTGGGTCTGACTTAGGTTGCAAAGCTTCACTAGACTTGTGTAGGGGTTGCTTGATCACACTAGCGAGCCTTAGTCAATCTAGATTCGATTAGAGATTAGGTTTTTCATTTACTTAAGTGCAAAACCTGTTTCGGCTGAAAAATTAAATAGATTCGTAATTCACCCCCTTCCCTCTTGGGCATCCCATCTACTTTACTTTTTGGCCTGGCTAATTGCTTCAATTTCACCCCCTAGATTTTACAGGTACAGACAAGACGAATATAAATTTCTATCTGCAAAGGAACAAGCCAGACCACTGCCAAGCCATCATGATTGTTATAATATATTATACAAGGCGACTATGATGGTAACTGCACTTTAATTTTAATGATGGCGGATTCTACAGATATAATATAACAGGTAGATAAATAAATGTGAGAAAAAAAAAACTGATATCCGCATGACCATATGAATATCAAGAAATCCGACTCACATATTTTTTATATGAATTTCTTGACTGGATGGAGTTGAACCTCAATCTCATCAGCTCTCGCTTTCCTAGACCATGTAGGAAATCTTGTGCTGGCGACTCATTTTCCTTCAAGGAAAGAAGGGAAATGCACATTTAGCTTATATAAAGTGTCTTACCATTACGAGAACAAGAATTTAAATAAACCATGAACAAAATGCCCCACCCCAAAAAAAACCAGTAGCCCCAATTAAATACCCAATAATTGATGCCCCTCGTTCTCTTGAATGCCCACATTAATGCCCAGCATACAAAACTGTATAAAATGTGATGTATGTCATACATCTCCATTCCAAGCTAATATTTGTTTCCTAGCAAATGATTAATTGGACAACGACATGAAGAAACCACGACCCCCAAACCCAAACAAAAAACTCTCCCAGTTAGCAAGGCCATCTTAACTAAAACTTGTGCTGAATCTCGCCCAACGAAGGCTAAAAAAACATCTTGCTCCTCTATAGCTATCTATTTGCTCCCTCCCCATGCCTACCGTATATTTTGCCCCCCAACTCCTTCCCACCCCTAACCCTAGTCGCCATGCCACCACCGTACTTTGCATCGCCACCACGCCGCCTCATCGATGCCACCACCACACCTTCCTCCTGCTTGACACCTCTCCAACTCCAACCCCACCCTGCCTTCACCGCCGAACACAAGGATACACAAACATGGGGGAAGGGGGAGGGGGAGCCTTCGTCTTCACCGGAGAAGATGTTGCCATCAGATGATTCCCAGAGCACAATAGGTGGACCACAAATAGATTGATTTCCCAATCAAAATTGTCAGGTGATGTGTAGCAATTCTGAATAATGCAATAATCATAGCTTTTACCTCGTGATTAGGATGCAGTCGGCTTCCTCTGCTTGGGTGTGAAAGAAAAAATACACAAATAGTGATAGCTTGTACTACAAGACGAAGCCTAAACATTTTGAAATGGGATAGAATGGTGAGCCCAAAAATACTCCAGACAACCCTTTTATAAAGAAGAAACTTGGGAAGAGACATGCATACAGAATCATGAAAGTTTGATATTAATTGTTTGGGAAAAGATATGAATACAAAATCTTGAAAGTTTGATATTAATTGTTTAGGAAAAGATATGCAAACAAAATCTTAAAAGGTAGATATTAATTGTTTGGGAAAAGATATGAATACAAAATCTTGAAAGTTTGATATTAATTGTTCAGGATCAGATTCGGGGAGCAAACTTAATATTCGGCTGAATCCGGAAAGTTCTTCCAGGACGCGAATTTGGACTCGGAGTGTGATATTCAACGAATACTCGATGTAACTTTCTGAGGAACATGGTCAAGGACGCGAGCATCTGACTAGTGCCCTCCGTCATGTACCAGGTCTGATAAAAGGACCTAGTCATTGCTTGTAGCTGCTCCACATCCTCAGTAATTGATCCATCAGGGCGCATTAGCCATGAAATCATCTTCATAATACATGTTTGTTGGCCTGTTGATGGAAAAATCTTGTATTGCTACACCGATTTGATGTGGTCAACATGGTGTTTGGCCACGCGCATGGCCGGGATGATTGGCAGCGGCGAGCGCACATGCCAGGGGTGAAGGAGAAGGTCGATCGGGCTGCGTGAGCTGGGCCGGGAAAGAGAAGGAAGGAGGTCAGGTGCGGCTGGGCCGGGAGGAGGGGAAGGGATGGGCCGGACCGAGAGGAAAAGGGAAAAAGAAAGGAAAAGGGGAAAAATAGGAATACAAAATCTTTAAAGTTTGATATTAATTGTTTAGGAAACGATAAGTGAACAAAATCTTAAAAGGTAGATATTAATTGTTTGGGAAAGGATATGAATACAAAATCTTGAAAGTTTGATATTAATTGTTCTGGATCAGATTCAGGAAGCAAACTTAATATCCGGCCGCATCCGGAAAGTTCTTCCAGGACACAAGTTTGGACTTGGAGTGTGATATTCTATCAATACTTGATGTAACTTTCTGAGGAACATGGTCGAGGACATGGTGCATCTGACTAGTGCCCTCCATCGTGTACCAGGTCTGATAAAAGGACCTAGTCATTGCTTGTAGCTGCTCCACATCCTTAGTAATTGATCCATCAGGGCGCATTAACCGTGAAATCATCTTCATAATACATGTTGTGTTGGCGTATTGATGGAAAAATCTTGTATTGCTAAACCGATTTGACGTGGTCAACGTGGTGTTTGGCCGCGCGTGTGGATGGGATGATTGGCAGTGGCGAGCGCACATGGCAGGGGTGAAGGAGAAGGTCGATCGGGCTGCGCGAGTTGGGCCGAGAAGGAGAAGGAAGGAGGTCAGGTGCGGTAGGACCGGGAGGAGGGGAAGGTGTGGGCCGGGCCGGAGGAAAAGGAAAAAAAGAAAGGAATAGGGGAAAAATATGAATACAAAATTTTTAAAGTTTAATATTACTTGTTTAGGAAAAGATATGTGAACAAAATCTTAATAGGTAGATATTGATTGTTTGGGAAAAGGTATGAATACAAAATCTTGAAAGTTTGATATTAATTGTTCTGGATCAGATTTAGGAAGCAAACTTAATATTCGCCCGCATCCGGAAAGTTCTTCCAGGACACAAATTTGGACTCGGAGTGTGATATTCTATCAATACTCGATGTAACTTTCTGAGGAACATGGTCGAGGACACGGTGCATCTGACTTGTGCCCTCCGTCGTGTATCTGGTCTGATAAAAGGACCTAGTCATTGCTTCTAGCTGCTTCACATCCTCAGTAATTTGATACATCAGGGTGCATTAACTTTGAAATCATCTTCATAATACATGTTGTGTTGGCTTGTTGATGGAAAATCTGGTATTGCTAAACCGATTTGATGTGGTCAATGTGGTGTTTGGCCGTGCACATGGCCGAGATGATTGGCAGCGGCGAGCGCGCATGCCAAGGGTGAAGGAGAAGGTCGATCGGGCTACGTGAGCTGGGCCGAGAAGGAGAAGGAAGGAGGTTAGGTGCGGCTGGGCCGGGAGGAGGGGAAGGTGTGGACCAGGCCAGGAGGAAAAGGGAAAATGAAAGGAAAGGTAAAAAGAAAGGAAAAGGAGAAAAATTATGAATACCAAAATTTTAGAGTTTGATATAACTTGTTTAGGAAAAGATATGTGAATAAAATCTTAAAAGGTAGATATTAATTGTTTGGGAAAAGATATGAATACAAAATCTTGAAAGTTTGATATTAATTGTTCTGGATCAGATTCAGGAAGCAAACTTAATATCCGGCCGCATCCAGAAAGTTCTTCCAGGACACAAATTTGGACTCGGAGTGTGATATTCTATCAATACTCGATGTAACTTTATGAGGAACATGGTCGAGGACATGGTGCATCTGACTAGTGCCCTCCGTCGTGTACCTGGTCTGATAAAAGGACCTAGTCATTGCTTCTAGCTGCTTCACATCCCCAGTAATTGATCCATTAGGGCACATTAGCTGTGAAATCATCTTCATAATACATGTTGTGTTGGCCTGTTGATGGAAAAATCTGGTATTGCTAAACCAATTTGACGTGGTCAACGTGTTGTTTGGCCGCGCGCGTGGCCGGGATGATTGGCAGCGGCGAGCGCACAGGCTAAGGGTGAAGAAGAAGGTTGATCGGGCCGCACGAGCTCGGCCGAGATGGAGAAGGAAGGAGGTCTGGTGTGGTTGGGCCAATAGGAGGGGAAGGGGGTGGGCCAGGCCTGGAGGAAAAGGAAAAAAAGAAAGGAAATGAAAAATGGATGGCGGACTGAAATTTGGCCCAAACTAAATTTTAGGTTTTTAAATCTTTTTTGTTTCCTTTTCTTTTAAATTCAAATTTCAATTCATATTTTTTTCTTTGGTGATTCAATTTTAATTTGAATTTAATTTCAGATTTCTATTCTTTAACCAATTTGCATTTTAATAATTGATTTTGAGAGATTCCAAATACGGCAAAACTCTAAGTAATTCTCCAAAAATTCAAATAGGCCATCATCGCATATATATTTTTTAAAACCCTACACTTTCTCTCAAGATTTTTGGTTACAAAATTTGGGGATGTTTCAACTGGCACCACGTAATCTCCTCTCTCATGGTTCAACAATTCTTTCCTCGTATTTCTTTGGTCCTTACTGAGTTATGCTTAGCCAACGAGTATAGTCAGTTGGACTATGTTGCGGCGTTCGGTCGCTGGTCATTGGCTGGGCCCCCCTCCCCGTCTTCCTCTCTTCATATGTTGCCTCTTCCTTCGCCGACGGCCCGGAGCCATGTCACCTCCATCCTCTCGCTCCATTCCTCCTCGTCTCCCTCTTGCCCTTGCTCTCCTGCTTACCCACCACCTCCCTGTTCCCAGGGCCAAAGGAGAAGGGGGTCAGCGCCCATGCGCTATGCGTGACACGTGCAGAATGCGGCGTGAGGGGGTGAAGCGGCACCCTCTGAGCAGGGTCGATGTGGCCGAGCCCTACGAGAAAGGACCTCTTAGCAAGATAGTAAAGACATGAATACCACCAATCATGGTTAGACCTCCCATTAGAGCTTGCTGGTTTGGTCCTTTGTGTTAGATGTTAGATATGTAGCTTGTACAGGATGCTCTTTGCATATTGACCAACAATTGTAACAACAACAAATTAAATAGATTCGCTATTCACCCCCTTCCCTCTTGGGCATCCCATCTACTTCACTTTTTGGCCTGGCTAATTGTTTCAATTTCACCCCTAGATTTTATAGGTACAGACAAGACGAATATAAATTTCTATCTGCAAAGGAACAAGCCAGACCACTGCCAAGCCATCATGATTGTTATAATATATTATACAAGGCGACTACGATGGTAAATGCACTTTAATTTTAATGATGATGGATTCTACAGATATAATATAACAAGTATATAAATAAATGTGAGAAAAAACTGATATCCGCATTGCTATACGAATATCAAGAAATCCGACTCACATATTTTTATATGAATTTCTTAACTGGATGGAATTGAATCTCAATCTCATCAGCTCTCACATTCCTAGACCATGTAGGAAATCTTGTGCTGGTGACTCATTTTCCTTCAAGGAAAGAAGGGAAATGCACATTTAGCTTATATAAAGTGTGATGAGGACATAAACTCTTTGGATACGACCGCTACTCCACCTTCAACCGGGCTACTCGGCTACGTCAGACTCTACTTGAACGGTCCGAGGATGACGAATTTACTTCACTTATATCTGGTGCTGCGACACCTCACATTGGGCTGAGGGCCTTGTATCAATTATTGGGTCCAACGAACAGCCATCACTTTAGGGTATTTGGGTCGGCCACCTCCCTGGCCTATATGGCCAACTAGGGTTGGGGCGTACTATTCATGTTGCACTATTCATGCATGAATAGTCCCACCACCCCTCCCTCTTTCTCCTTTAAGTAGTGGTCGTCTCCCCTCTAGTTTGGCGGATTTTGTTTAGTTAAAAGTTAGCTTCCATACAACTTCGTGTATTGGTTTGTGTCGACTAGACCAACCATAATACCGCTTCGGAATCCCAATTTATTAAGTATTTCAATCTTATTTGTAATTTCATATTGCTTTTTATCTTATTCTTGTGTGCTTCTTCGGTGTATGTAGGAATCAACATTCGTGGTCAGGTCAACCGGGTATTCATGCACGGCTGATAATGACTTGTCGATCAGTTCAGTGATTACATGGTTTCGAGCCTTGCGAGTTCGTAGCTAAGATCGTGAGAGTTGAGCGACTACCACCGAGCGTATCTTCTCATCGAAAGATCGGACCAAAATCAGGACCTTTGGGGTTCATCCAGTGGTATCAGAGCGACAGTTTTTCGGTGAGAAATCAGTACCCTTAGTAATAGATTCGTTTTTCATACCTAGAGTCCAGAAAATTGCCCACAAAAAATTTGCATCTATCATTATCCGAGCCCTTTGAGCCATTGCGATTTGTTTTTTTAGTTTGCGTTGTTGAATTTTTGTTGCATCGTCGAGTCGTTGTGCTTGTTTCCTCTCTAGATTGGTCTAATTTAAAGTCTCTTGCACGTCGTCTAGTTCTATTCTTCCTCTCTGCCAAAAACAAAAAAAAACATATCCAATTGTGCCGTCGTCACGCAGTGCATAGTCGTCCAAGCGGGCAGCGGCGCCTGCTTCGCCTCGGTCCATGCATCGCTATCTACAGGCGTCTTCGCTCGTGCGCGCAGAAGCAAGCGACAGCGCGCGTCTTCGTTGCCTCGATCTGCATGCATCAGCCTCGGTTCAGGCGGCGCCAGCTTCGCTTTCGGTCCAAGCGTTGTCGGTCCGGACGTCGCGCCGTCAAAATCGTGCAAGCCAACGCGTCGTCCTCTACCTTGGTCTGTGCGCTCTCTTCGCGTCGCCATCATCCACAGCCAAGCCTGCCTCTAAGCCTCGCACAGCGCGTGGAAAGAAGCGCCTTGGGTTTCCTCGTGCGTGCGTACAAGATCGAGGCCAACAGACCATCCAAAACACAAAAGAAAGTCTCCACAGCACAGGTCCCATCAAATCTTTCTTAAATTAAATCACTGAGCATCTTTCTGATTGATTCACGTGGAGAAATCAAGGCCCACCGAAGCCACAAAAAAAGTTACTCACGCATTTTTTGTTATTTGTAGCACATGGTTTTGGTTACTGTAGTAGCCCGAGAAAAAGAGTTTTCGATTCCTAGCAGCTTTCTGAGGTAAAAAAAAAAGAAAAAAGGAAAAGAAAGAGAAGAAGAAGAAGAAGCAAAAATCAGAGCTACCTCCTTTCTTGACATTATTCCTTGTTCAGTTGAGCATAGTTCATCCATTGCTCGCTTACTTTCATAGTTCTTGTGCTAGCCTTCTGTTGTTGTTACTAGTCGTTCTTGTGAGTTGCTCTAACTAGGTTTGGTTTAGACTAGGACCAGCACTTGTGACTAGTACTTTGAACTACTTTTCAACTTTGCATACTGATTTGAACAATTGCTACTCCTTTGCTACATACTAGCCTTCCGAGCTCCACTTCCTACTAACTCAGCAGGTGCCGCTCCTCGCAATTGTTGGGCTATTCACAAGTAAGAGTATCACGAACCAGCCACCGGTTGTACCATTTCCTTGCTGCATTGGTAAGAACTTGGTATAAGCTTGAGCGTGTGTGACTTGATAAACTCCACCTCCCCATAGTTGATAGGAATATATACTTGTGATTTGTTTCCTTATTTTCTACTAACAATGACAGGTCTGTTCAAGTTGGTAGATTACGATGTCATCGCGGGCAGGTTTGAACTTAAAGGGAAACAATTACTTGCATACATAATGCCACTCACCGCTGAGAGTACGTCGTTGGACTACTTTCTATGGGTTACTATGTTGAAAAGCTACTTTGAAAGACAGGACCTTGATCCTTATGAGAACATGACCATGGCAAGGATGGCGTTGATCGGTGATGTTCAACATTGGTGGTCGAATCTGGAGTACCACTTCATGTACACATGGGAGCAAATGAAGAAGAAATTGCAACGTCGTTTTGTACCTCCACCATCCACGGTCACAAGCGAGGTGCAACCTAAGGTAACTAAAAATGCTGATATTGTTTTGACTCCTACTCCATCTCCAGATACCGCCAAGACGCTTGAAGAAATGAAGTTTGAGGTACCTACAGTATCTAATGAGGACGACAATGACAAAGGTACTAACTTGGTGCTACAGCAAGACATAGAGCAACCTTGTGAGTATATACCTGCTGTAGTGCAATCTTTTAATATTCCTTGTGTTGACTTGAACGAACCATGTGTTGATCTAAATTCTGATAATTTTGCACATATCGACTTAATTACACATAAGAAAGTACTTGATAGAATATCCCCTGCTGATGCATTGTGCTATATCATGCTTAATGATCTAGTTAGTTTAGAATGTGCTATGGAGAAAGTTGCTGAACTTTCATCTCTAAATTCTCTTTCTAGCACTTACGAGTAACAAGCCTATACATAGCTACATGTGAGCTGAAACAAAGGAGATGATTATATGGTTAATTGAACGCATAAAGCAATTTTCATTTGCAATATTGTAATAGATTGAAGGCAATTTATCAAATCTGTTTTTAATCATTGAAATAACAGCGAGGTAACCATAAGTAACATAAATAACAACCTAGAGGTGACTAACCCAATAGTCACCACAATATAGCACGAATCCCCGATTCGTACCACCCATCAAGTTTTAATTAAAAGGTTATAGTCTAATTCTCACGGGGCGTATCCGAGCGTGTCCATAACCTAGGATGAGGCTATTCGAATAGTTTTAACCCTACAGGGGTGTACCAATGTACCCACACTTCAGACCGCCTTTTTGCCACTAGATTAAGTACACTTCCTTAGGTATGCCGGCACGGCTAAGTCCTACGAGACGCTTTCCAATGGATTGTGCTAATCAAGAGCCGCACGTATGGGGGTTATCACCTAGCGGACCACCGTTATGGGCTCCCACTAAGGACCCATATGTAGAGTAGGATGCACCGGCCCAGCTCAAGCCATTGCGGGTGCTCCCCTCCTGCACTTGCCTCATGTTGCATGTAATCAAATATGCAACCCACCACGCGACTCATTAATTAACACCTCCCAAAGTACTAAGTCAAGAGAGGTCCCATTTCTCTCTAGTGTGGTTAGCACGCAAAATGCTCAGTACGGTGGCGCAAATAATTCGGTCCTTGTTGACTCAGGCACCATTCCAGTCACACCCAAAAGCACACCATCTTACCAATGTGTCCAAGTCTAAAACATTTTGTTTTTAGTTTTAGTTTTCACAATTAAACATAGTACAAAGTGCTGAATATGAAATCATAATAAGTTTTTGTGTGATCAAGGTCATCGACCAAGTCGACAACCGCCCAATTCTACCGGTAGCTAAGCATGACTAAGCACATTACTCGTAAACTACTAAGTGACAACGGCTCATCCAACGAACCCTAAATCACAGCAAATAATCATAGGCTCAGTAGTAGAGGATGAACATTTGCCTACAGATTATGCATCTAATGGGTCAACTAATCGACAATAGTTTAACACAAGATAGCAATGCATACGTAGAATTTGCAAACAACGTATTAGATTTTGAAAATAATAGGAGCAATATGATCAAATGATGCTACATCTGCTTGCCTTGTTGGAAGTGCTCTTGCTGCAGAGGCTCACTCTCGGGCTCAACAAATTCTTCGGAACCTAACGCAAGAACGCTAAAATCCAATAAGAACGAAGAACATCGAAAGAATCTCAAAATCCAAAGTCATCCAAATCCCATGAAATTTACACAATAGCAAGGGTATGATTTTAAATGAATTCAGCAATAAGAATCATTTCATTTGGACTAGGCATGCAAAAGTTATAGCCTAAATAATTTCTTTCATCCTGAAAATTCAAATTAGATTGATTTCGGTTACTGTTCATAACATAATTTTCCAAAAAGATCTAGAACCTGAAATTTTTTATGGTAGGTAGAACATGACATTCTAAGAACAGCAAAACTGGATTTACTTCATTTGGAGTTAAATTGAATTACTTATGATTTTCCTAAGTTGTGAAACTAGAACATTTCATTTTTCAGAGGCAAATACATGAACAAAACCTATTCTATGTTAAAATACATTATCAGAGGAATTTAACAAATTTTAGTTTGCTCACTTTGGAACTACAGAAAAATACTTATGCATTTTACAAGTTTTAAATGAATTTCTAGATAATAACAACACCTAAACAAGTGAATTCAACCTATATAGTTTTCTGGTACAGAATCAGTGGCAAAACATATTTTTAGACTAAAGTTTAGTTAAACAGAGATTTAACACAATTGGAATCACCCTAAAAGGAGCTAAAATGAATTAGTTATGCACTTTTGACATTTAAAGCATTTAACCGTTTGAAAATACAAACTCACGGGCTGCTCCAAAAATACTAAGCCAAACGGAGTGGTCGTGGCCGTTGAGATTGAATCCAACGGCCCCGACGAATGAACGCACAACGCACACGAAGGTCCGCGCGAAGGATCTCCACGCGCGCTGAAGAGGTCGTGACCGTAAAATCCAGATCTGACAGTCCCGATCTACAAGGGGATGTCCTAAGGGATAGCTCTAAAGGAGGAGGTCGGGGACGGCCAAGATCTACCAAAGGAGGTCCTGGACGGCTTAGATCTAGCCTGGGGAGGTCCTGGCAGCCGAGATCTTCACGGCGGAAGATCCCAACGGTCAAGATGAAAACTGAAGGAGGTCCTCACAGCCAAAATTTCACAGGGGGAGGTCTTAACGGTCAAGATCTACACGAGGGAGGTCCTAGCGGTAGAGGTCTAAACGGAGGGAGGCCCCGACGGCTAAGATCTCACAGGGGAGGTCTTAACAGTCAAGATCTACACGAGGGAGGTCCTAGCGCTAGAGGTCTAAACGGAGGGAGGTCCCGACGGTTAAGATCCCACAGGGGAAGTCTTAACGGTCAAGATCTCTACGGGGAGGTCCGCAAATGACAAGGTCTTAACAGAGGGAGGTCTTAACGGCTCAGATCTCCACTAGGAGGTCCTGAACGGTCAAGATCTGCCCGGGGGTGGTCCTAAAGGCTAAGATCTACGGAGGGGGAGGTCCTGAGGTTTTCTTTGCAAAAAGACCAAGGGGTGATCTTTTGCAAAGAGGACCCCGATGGTGGTGTCGAGGGTGGTTTTTACAAAAATGACCACGGAGTGGTCTTTTCGCACGGGGATGATCCTAACGGCTAAGATTAAAGCCAGGGAGGTCCTTAACGGTCAGGATCTAACAGGGGGGTCCTAGCGCTAAGGTTTCGCAAAGAAAGATCCTACGGCTAAGAGCTAACCTTCAGAGATCATCAACGGCTAAGATTAACTCAAGAGGTTCTGGGACTTGTCGAACTTACGACAATAGGACCGTGCCCTGCACTTTGATCGCCGGCTTGCCGCCGGCGACTCCGGACATGACGGCGCAAGCCAACAGTGTCAAAACATGCGCAATACAATTGCGAACACAATGGGGGCACTCTCGACGGCGGAGCTGGCCTAAAACCAAGGAGCAACTTCGGCAAAAACCGAAAATGGCGATAAACTTCGCAACGACCTAATCTAAGAGGTACTCGAGCACCACAGGGGTATTACGAAAGTACCTGGGCCCAGAGGAGGTCTGAAGGAGGTCGAAGAAGTCCTGGCGGCGGAGACCGATGCCGGCGCTGAGGAAGATAACGCGGACAAGTGATCTTGAGCAAAGTGAAGGTAAACGGATGGTAAGGGTAGTGTCGCAAAGAACCAGGGGTGGTCCACGAGTGAAGAATCGAAGGGAGGAGGACCTTACCGAGGTTGGGGACGAAGGCGAAGGATCGCGGCAGAAGACGACCCAAAATGCGATTCAAGTCGCACCTGCAAGGGCAACCCGAATCGAGTTATGGAAACTACCCCAAAGGATGAGGTGGTCCAGGCGACGCGAAAAGAAAGGCCAGGGCACCACTGGAACACCAAGGTCGCCAATGGAGCTCCACGGCCGACAATGGCGGGAGAGGTGTTCTCGGTGGTTTGTGTGCCACACACAGAGAGGGAGGTAGGGGGTGACAAAGAGGTGTAAAAGGGAAGCCAAAGGAGGAGCTCAAGGTCCTCAAGTAGCTCAAGTGTCAATGGTTGCACGAGGACTAGGTTTAATGGCGACGGGACAAAAAGGTTCTGCCGCGCGCGAAAAAGAGGAAGGAGCAGGTAAGGATCAGAGCTGACACTGACATGGGCAAAAGCGAGGGGCTCAGAGCCGTTGAGGGGCCCCACGATATGACCAGTGCCTGCCCCGCTCACCTGCCATGATGCACGCTCACACGACGCGAGGAGGAGGAAGAACATAGGAGGTCAGGAAGGTCGTGTTCATTGGATCAGAGATGGACGGTTGGGATTCGCTCAAGACCTCCTGAGGTCCAACACACAAGGGGAGGTCCGAGGCATTGGATCAAAATCCAACGGCTCACACATGCGCCCAAACGACCGCGCTCGAGTGTGGCTCTGGTGACTTGGTTCGATCGAGTCAATTGGTTGGGTCTGACTCGAGCCCGAGTCTGACTCAGACCTAGGGTTTAATTAAAACAGAGAACTTTGGGGAATTATATGAGGTAGCAAACTAACTCCAAAAATTATGAAATTTTTACAGGAGCTTGCTAACCTTGATATTGATCTTGTATAAAATTTTCAGAGGTTTTTATGTAGTGCATTTTCCTCTAACAATTCTGCAAGGTTCTGAGCTAGGATTTGGGTCGGCCACCTCCCTAGCCCATATGGCCAACTAGGGTTTTGGGGGTACTGTTCACATGGCAATATTCATGTGAGAACAGTGCCACCGCCCCTCCTTCTTCCTCCTTTAAGTAGTGGCCGCCTCCCCTCTAGTTCGGCGGATTTTGTTTAGTTAAAAGTTAGCTTCCATGCAACTTCATGTATTGGCTTGTGTTCACTAGACCAACCATAATACAGCTTTGGAATCCTAATTTATCAAGTATTTCAATCTTATTTGCAATTTCGTATTGCTTTTTTTCTTATTCTTGCGTGCTTCTTCGGTGTATGCAGGAATAGACCTTCGTGGTATGGTCAACCGGTATTCGTGCATGGTTGATAACGACTTGTCGAGTAGTTCAGCGATTATGTTGTTTCGAGCCTTGCGAATCCGTAGCCAGGATCGTGAGAGTTGAGCGACTACCACCGAACGTATCTTCTCATCGAAAGATCGGGCCAAAATCAGGACCTTTGGGGTTCATCAAAGTGTCTTACCATTATGAGAACAAGAATTTAAATTAACCAGGAACAAAATGCCCCACCCTAAAAAAAACCAGTAGCCCCAATTAAATACCCAATAATTGATGCCCCTAATTCTCTTGAATGCCCACATTAATGCCCAGCGTACAAAAGTGTATAAAATGTGATGTATGTCATACATCTCCATTCCAAGCTAATATTTGTTTCCTAGCAAATGATTAATTGGACAATGACATGAAGAAACCACGACCCCTAAACCCAAACAAAAAAACTCTCCCAGTTAGTAGGGCTATCTTAACTAAAACTTGTGCTGAATCTCGCCCAACGAAGGCTAAAAAAGCATCTTGCTCCTCTATAGCTATCTATTTGCTCCCTCCCCATGCCTACCGTATTTTTGCCCCCAACTCCTTCCCACCCCAAACCCTAGCCGCCATGCCACGCTGTACTTTGCATCGCCACCCCGCCGCCTCATCGATGCCACCACCAGACACCTCCCCAACTCCAACCCCACCCTGCCTTCACCGCCGAACACAAGGATACACAAACACGGGGGAAAGGGGAGGGGGAAGCCTTCGTCTTCACCAGAGAAGATGTTGCCATCAGATGATTCCCAGATCACAATAGGTGGATCACAAATAGATTGAGTTCCCAATCAAAATTGTCAGGTGATGTGTGGCAATTCTGAATAATACAATAATCATAGCTTTTACCTTGTGATTACGACGCAATCGGCTTCCTCTGCTTGGGTGGGAAAGAAAAAATAGACAAATAGTGATAGCTTGTACTACTAGATGAAGCCTAAACATTTTGAAATGCGATAGAATCTTGAGCCCAAAAATACTCCAGACAACCCTTTTATATAGAAGAAACTTGGGAAGAGATATGCATACAAAATCATGAAAGTTTGATATTAATTGTTTGGGAAAAGATATGAATACAAAATCTTGAAAGTTTGATAGTAATTGTTTAGGAAAAGATATGCAAACAAAATCTTAAAAGGTAGATATTAATTGTTTGGGAAAAGATATGAATACAAAATCTTGAAAGTTTGATATTAATTGTTCAGGGTTAGATTCAGGAAGCAAAATTAATATCCAGCCGAATCCAGAAAGTTCTTCCAAGACGCGAATTTGGACTCAGAGTGTGATATTCGACGAATACTCGATGTAACTTTCTGAGGAACATGGTCAATGATGAACCCTAAGGTCCTTGTTTTGTTGGCCCGATCTTTCGATGAGAAGATAAGTTCGGTAATAGTCTCTCAACTCTCACGATTCTGGCTACGAACTCCCAAGGCCCGAAACCACGCAATCGCTGAACTGCTCGACAAGTCGCTGTCAACCGTGCACGAATACCCGGTTGACCAGACCACGAAGGTTGATTCCTGCAAACACCGAAGAAGCACGCAAAAATAAGATAAAGCAATCTAAAATTGCAAATAAGAATTGAAATATTTGAATTGAGTTGGGATTCTGAATAAGGATCTTTATTGGGTGGTCTAGTCGACACACGCAAAAGATACAAGTTGCAACGAAGGCAAACTAAACATAAACAAAATCCAAGGAAAACTAGAGGGGTGTGGCCTCCTTATATAGGGGAGGGGGAGCGGCACATATCCAATAGCTAAGGGGGTGGTACTATTTATAGGTATTGTTCACGTGAACAGTATGGCCATGAATAGTGTGGCCCAAGGGGGGTGGCCAAGGAGGTGGTCGGCCCAAATAGGTTACAAGGCCCAATTTGGCCCAAACAGGTGACACAGCATATTCTTTCGATGATTACAGCACGCACAGAAGGAATTTGGAGGTGAGGCCAGATCCGTTTGAAAGAGAACGAGATAAGCTTTCAATCAAGTACTCGTGGACCTCAAACGGAATTCGTATGCGAAAGTTATGCCTGTTTGAATTCAAGGCTATCTCTGGAGGCCGAACTGGATTCCAAAATGTGTCCAACTTGAACTCTTGCTTGGCTTGGACACAAAGTGATGTGGTGCTGCACAAATATACATTTTCATCATTAGGTAGCATCATATAGTTCATATAATATAAATACACTCCTAAAAACGAGTTCACCTGATAATTTAAGTATAGTGTACGAGCTCTTATATTTGGAACAGTAAGCATAGCAAATTTGATTGTATCTATAGGGGTCATGCCCTCATCATCCTCCCCTTCTTGAAAACAAAGCCATCCTCGGCTTTTGATAGACTGAAAATAGGGTAACAAAGAAGCCAAGGTGTATGCATGGTATATGTATATGTCATCCGTTTTAACAGTTCTTCGTTGTTGCACAATTAATGTTATAAAACAGTAGCGGTCGTAAAACCTCATTGTATTATTACTTATTACCCCAAGAATAATCATATATGTTAATGAGCAAAACAAAATTTCTCACATAGCAATTATTGCAACTAGTTTTGCAAATATAAGTGAAGTATTTATGCAATTCAACTCTCCGAAGTTGTAAACTTGCAGTGGTAGCACATAGGGGCAAATCTACAACTTTTGGAATCAAACAAAGTTTATCCATATTATCATATTTCAATCGAGCAATAGGAAATCCATCTGGCAAGGGTGAATGGATGTGTAAATTCTTCCATACTTCAATATCATGATGCAGATTGTCCATACTAGATGGTGCAATAAGAGATGAACACATGGGCATTTAATGATCACTAAATTTTAAGTTTCTCTCATAATGAATAAGACTCAGCACATAATAATTGTTGTTCAAAACAGCAAGCTTCAATTCATCTATGTAATCACAAGTTATGCATATTCGATAAACAAGAAATTGATTGTCTACACCATAATCTCCAATCAAATTAAACTTATACCCAGGGGTGTAGGCACTAGACAAGCATTTTGAACATACGATTTCAGAAATTTTCTCCATAGCATGTGACAATTTCATAGGTGAATCCAACATAATGTAACACAAAAAATCAGTAGGAGAAATTCTAGTCAAAACTTCTTTATGTCTAATCAATTCCACATGATCATTATATGCGATTAACTCATCATATGAATCACTCAAAACAGCAGAAAATTCAATTATTTCATCACATGGTGCAATCAAATCAATGCAGTCTGTATTCTCTAGTTGAAATATGTGCATATCAGAATTATTTTTCACTAATTTTTGCTCTAAAATAGCATGAACAGTGGACAAATGTAGTTCTTCACAAGCATACTCACCTTGAGTGATGATAGCACCATGATCTTTACCTTTTTGGCTCTCCTCAGATGATGTAGGTGCATCCATCTCCTCATCTTCCTTCTCAACCAAAGTCGATGGTTCAATTAGCTCATTCTCCTCTTTGACATGGTCCTCAACTTCCTGCAAATTGTTAGTCACAGAAAAAGACACAAATATAGGTTTGTTTTCATGTTCCCTATCATCAAGCATTCTCAATTTCTCCTGAATCGACGCGTTCAACCATACAAGTAAGTATAAACAAATGAGGGAGGGAATTATATTCTTTGTGAACAAGAATGTCCTAAATTTCTTGATTAAGCCCACTTAAGAATCTATTCTCTGTAGCTTCAGCATGTTCCTTTAAGCCACAACGCAACAAACGAGTTTTCAATTCATAATAGTATTCCCTTACAGTTCTACTACGTTGTTTTAAACGTTGTAATCTAGCTAACAAATAATCAGCATAATATTTAGGAACAAATTCATCTCTCAAAAGTTTGTTTAATGCATGCCAAGTTAAATGCTTCCACCAAAGTATTGCATCTTCAACAAAAACACTAGTGGCAACTTTAATCTTTTGCCTATCAGATAAATCATAAAATTCAAATTCTTTGTCTAAAGCTATCTCCCAGTCAATATAGGCATCAGGATCAAATTTACCAGCAAAAGAAGGCACAGTGAGTTTAGTTTTACCAAACGTACTATCACGTTCATGTACCTCTCGTGGTGGATAATCGCATCTCAAGTGTGCATCTTCCTCGTGGACTTTCTTGCGCTCCCGTTCAATGGCTCGAAGAAGACGTGGATCTATCTTGTAATCATCCCGTGAACCTGCTATAGTTAGTAGAAAACAAGGGAACAAATCGTAGTGTATATGTCCCTATGAACTACTAGGTTCTGAAGTTTTCAACAGTCGCTCCCACTCAAGCTTTTACCAAGTTCTTACAAGCTCTTACCAATGTATCAAGGAAGTGGTACAACCGGTGGCTGGTTCGTGATACTCTCACCTGTGAATAGTCCAACGATTGCGAGGAACGACACCTGCTGAGTTAGTAGAAAGTGGAGCTTGGAAGGCTTCAATATGGTAGCAAGGATTAGCAACAATCAAATCAATAATGTTAGTTGAAAAATTATTCAAAGTACTAGTCAATGTTGCTGATCCTAGCCTAATCAAAGCCCGATGCAGAGAAGTATATGTACACACACGCAACGATCAATATGACTTGATGTAAGCAAAGGATAACCTCACAACAAGTGCTAGGAGAGACGCTAGCCAACTACTCAAACTTCTGTAAGGGGCACAAGATTGTTCGCACGACGTAGAGCATAAAAGACAGCAATATCGGTGCAATGCAAACAGTAATCTAGATTGAGCAGAAACAATAACTAGTCTCAAATGATGAAAAAGAAAAGTTTTATATGGATTATATATGCTTTTTTGAAAGTTTTCGACGAGATCTACAACTTTGCAGTTGAGGCAAACTCCAAATTCCGAAAGGAAGATCGAAGGAAACAACAAAAACACAAACCAAAAACTTGCGATGCGAATTTGGGACCGAAGATGGCCGATTTTGGGGAACCTAGAGGGAGACTTGTGTATTACATGGAAAAGATGTGCCTCGGCATTAGCTTCAAAACAAGCACAAGAACGTCAAAAACGGACACAATATGCAAAAGTTATGCCCGTTTTACTGAAGGTGTCTCGGAAACAGAATCCTACTCGGACTTGAAACCGTTTCGGGTTCAAATTTGAAACTATTATATTTTTCAAATCCGTGGGCCAAACTTGCTGAAATGTTTTGTGGAAGCTTTTGGCTATATGAAGAAGGTCTCCACCAATTTTTACGCACTTTTCTTTTCTCTTTTCTTTTCTTTTTTTTTTCCTACCGTGGCTTTTGTTTTATGCGACTGCCTCTTTTTTCTTCTAATGTTTGGCCGGCCCTAGGGTTTGCCGCAAGTCGCAAATAATATTAACTCTCTCAAAAGATCACAGCAATCCTCTCAATTTTTTTGGATTAACAATAGTACGGATTTTCTATTTTTTGTGCGGATTAGAGGAGTTCTAATCCACGAATTTTCTATTTTAGATGCAAAAACTAAGAACCCTAAACGAACGATCAAGCAACACGAAGAAAAATATGAGAAGCAATCTATACAATGACCAACTAGACAATAACTAGAACTAAAGATCAACAACTAGACACGACGATGCAACCAATGATTCAACAAGCAAAATACTGAAAAGAAAATTGCAATGGCTCAAAGGGGTTCGGTACGGATGATAGATGCAATAATTTTTTTTTGGCAATTTTCTGGACTCTAAGTATGAAAAAAAAATAAATCTACTACTAGAAAAGTGGAAACTCTCACCGATCAACTAAAGCTCTGATACCACCTGATGAACCCGAAGGTCTTTGTTTTGTTGGCCCGATCTTTCGATGAAAAGATAAGTTCGGTAGTAGTCACTCAACTCTCACAATCCTGGCTATGAACTCGCAAGGCCCGAAACCACGCAATCGCTGAACCTTTCGATAAGTCGTTATCAACCGTGCACGAATACCCGGTTGACCTAACCACGAAGGTCGATTCCTGCATACACCAAAGAAGCACGCAAGAACAAGATAAAGCAATCTAAAATTGCAAATAGGAATTGAAATATTTGAATTGAGTTGGGATTCTAAATAAGGATCTTAATTAGGTGGTCTAGTCGACACACGAAAAGATACAAGTTGCAACGAAGGCAAACTAAACATAAACAAAATCCAAGGAAAACTAGAGGGGTGTAGCCTCCTTATATAGGGGAGGGGGAGCGGTACATATCCAAGAGCTAAGGGGGTGGTACTATTCACATGAACAGTATGGCCATGAATAGTGCAGCCCAAGGAGGGTGGCCAAGGAGGTGGTTGGCCCAAATAGGTTACAAGGCCCAATTTGGCCTAAACAGGTGACGCAACACCTTCTTTCGATGATTACGGCACGCACAGAAGGAATTTGGAGGTGAGTCCAGATCCGTTTGAAAGAGGACGAGATAAGCTTTCAATCAAGTACTCGTGGACCTCAAACAGAGTTCGTATGCGAATGTTATGCCTGTTTGAATTTAGGGCTATCTCCGGAGGCCGAACTGGATTCCAGAACGTGTTCAACTTGAACTTTGCTTGGCTTGGACACAAAGTGATGTGGTGCTGCACAAATATACATTTTCATCATTAGGTAGCATCATATAGTTCATATAATATAAAGACACTCCTAAAAACGAGCTCACCTGATAATTTAAGTGAAGTGTACGAGCTCTTATATTTAGAACAACAAGCATAGCAAATTTCATTGTATCTATAGGGGTCATGTCCTCATCAGTCAAGGACGTGGTGCATCTGACTTGTGACCTCCGTCATGTACCAGGTCTGATAAAAGGACCTAGTCATTGTGTTGGCCTTTTGATGGAAAAATCTGGCATTGCTACATCGATGCGACGTGGTCAACGTGGTGTTTGGCCGTGCGCGTGGCCAGGATGATTGGCAGCGGCGACCGCACAGGCCAGGGTGAAGGAGAAGGTCGATCAAGCTGCGCGAGCTGGGCCAGGAAGGAGAAGGAAGCAGGTCGGGTGCATCTGGGCCGTGAGGAGGGGAAGGGGTGGGCCGGGCCGGGAGGAAAAGGGAAAAAGAAAGAAAAGGAAAAAAAGAAAGGAAAAGGAAAAAAATATGAATACAAAATCTTTAAAGTTTGATATTACTTGTTTAGGAAAAGATATGCAAACAATGTCTTAAAAGGTAGATATGAATACAAAATCTTGAAAGTTTGATGTTATGTGAGGACCCCCGGGTTATTTCCGTAAGACCTAGACATTCCCGGTCTTATGAAAATAACTCTGGCCTCGGAGAACTGAAATCCAATTTGATCCCATTCAAGTAGGAGGACCTGGCTGAGCTAGAGCCTCGGTGACCATGCATACCGCTCCTCTGCGGGTGCTACATGGTAGCCGGTTCTGCAACAGCCAAGTCCACACACTTAAAGGCATCAAAGAGGTGCCACGAACTGGGCGAGGTGCACGACTGTAGCGTTGGTCTCTCCTTCTGTGGACGGGTAGCGTCTTTGGCAAGTCCACACCGCACTCTGGGTGGTAGCGGAAGACGGTGTCCCGAAGCTCCCGTGCGTAGATGTTGCAGATACGTAGCATGGCCAAGCGCGGCGACTCCTGGATACCTTCCAGCCAAGAGATCTTCCTCACTGAGACGTGCGAAGGTTGGCTCGCCTTGTCGTTCCTCCTGGCGTAGATCGTCAGGCGATAGATCACTCCACGGTTCAATCCATTCACCGTCCAGTTGTTACCAACGTACAGTGGACGATCAAAACCTCCGAGAACCTGCAACAGCTTCCAAAGCTCGGCAGCGTATCCTCCTGTGCGCTCACCATAGCTCTGAAGGCGAGGCATCTGTCAAGACAGACGAACTGGGTAAGAGCAACTTTAAAACAGCGAGGAGACAAAAGGTTATATCAAAAGTTGAGTCGAGAGAGATATGAGGAGAGTTAAGCAATTAATTAACCTTGCAAGTCAATTTTTCTTTTAGAAAATAATTTGGACACTCTAAAGACGGCCAATCTAACTAAGGTCAAGACCTACAGTCAGTATGGCTCTGATACCACCTCTGTCGGGACCCGAGTGCGATTACGGAACCCTCGTATACCTTGCACTAGTCCGTGATCACGCTAGTGCACACAGGTCAACATAGGTAAATATCGATCCACACAAGCGATAAATAAAGTAAACGATTAGTTTGAATAACAAATAAGGGTTTTGACCTTATGGTCGAGTTTACACTTATTAAGCCACGCAGGCTAATAATAAATAAAGCGGCGAATGAACGGAAACTCCAGCGTAGATCCCACCAATTCACCACAGTAACCGATCGGGATCCGGACTTAACGAGCGATCACCTTCAACGAACTCCTCCTCGAAAGCGGCGTAGACTCCTCCTCTTCGAGGTTTGGGCGCAAGTTTTACAACAAGTGTGAGTACACAACCGCATTGAAATCATACCACGTAATGCAATGCATAAATGCTTCTGTGGTTCTTTTGCATAAAAGCAACATTTGCAATGGAATACAAATAATAGATTGAAAGCATAATTCAAAACAAATAGACAATATTAATTTATGATTGTTTCCACAAAGACACATAGCTAAAAGATTATTTCACATAGCCATATGATTAAGGTCACACAGCTCCCATTCCCACATTTTATGAAAACTACCCCTTATGTGAAATCCCCGAGCATGTCTATGACCATGAAGCGGCTATTCGAATAGATTGTTTAACACTGCAGAGGTTGTACACTTTACCCACAAGATACAACTAGTGTAGCAAGCACCAATCATAACAAAACAGTTCGAAACTTCATCTCAAACATTGACATTCCCGGTGTGCTTACACACCGCTATACCGACTCACATAGAATTGGTATAACACACACCGCCGACGGGAAGACGAATCGTCCCGCGATGCAACCACTAAGTAGTCACACCTCCACCTGTCACATAGCCTAACCTATCCACCAACATCAATGCCGAATCCATAACTTACTAAGTTAGGCCCGTCCCATACCGGGCATGTGGTCGTCAGATGAGCTCGGTTCAATGGCGCACAAAGTTAAGTCCTTAATTGACCAAGGCAAGACTTCCATTTTCTAACTAGATCACAAAGATTATCATTCCCATCACATAGTCCACCATGTCACACAGTCTCCACCACTTGCCTCAGTCTAAATCCTTTACCACCCAGTTGGTTTTAGTGCAACACATGCCATCACGAAGTAATAACACATAGCACACAGTTTTACACGAAGTTCCATAGTCATTAGTCATATTTAATATTTGCCACTTACATGAGATGATGACTCGTGGCATGGCTAAGCAATTGTACTCGCATCTAACCAACCCACGTTGGTGCTATAATATTACCAACTAATAACCAATCTAGGGTGACAAGGAAATATGACATACAAGGCCAAGGTGTGATAACAATTTGGATAATAACTATGCCCAAAGCAGTTAAATACATAATTAAAGTAGAATGCAATAATTTAACACAAGGTAATTTGAAAACTGGGTTCAAGATGATCAAAGGTATGACTTGCCTTGGAAAAGGTCTATGTACTGATCTTGATCTTGGGGTGCTCCTTCTTCCACAAAATTCCCCAACGAATTGACGTCTACTCGCAAACGAGATAAAAACAAACAAAACAAATAAATAACAGAGGCAAAACAAACTCCAAAAATAAAATAAAAATCTCAGATAAATAGATCTTGAATTTAGACAAATTTAGAAATTTGAATGGGCTCAATCGGAGTTGGGATGCAAAAGTTATGAGTTTTGGAAGTTTGAAATTACATAAAATGCTAAAAATCAGATTTTATGAATTTACTGAATTATTTTCCTAAAGGAAAATCAGATTTAATGCATGGTGACGTCAGCGAGGACGTTCGGACGGGTGACAACGCCCGACAGTGGGTCCCACTGCCGCTGACACTACTCACTGTGGACCGGTCTACCGAGCCTCTCGATCGGATCCGTGAACGCCCACGTAGGCGCACCGTGGTTGCCACGTAGGCGCCACGCAAGCACAACACCGAGCCGCAGGCGGCGGTGGCGCATATCAGCGGCGTCGGCTTGTCGGCGGCGGCGCGGGGACCAAGGTCCGGTGAACGGCGGCTCGCGGCGGCGGCGAAGGTACCGAAGTGCAGGGCGCTAAGGGGAGCACGTTAGTGTACTCGTTGGTCTCGGGACAACCGAGCGCCGGCGGTGAGGTCGGAGCGGCGGAGTCGTCACGGCTGTTGTCGGACGAGCGAACCGGTGGTGCTCCGACGAAGTGGATGGCACCAGGAGCTAGCCCAGGCTATTGCGAAGCCGGAGGTGCAGACGATGAGGTCACGGCGGCACTGACGGCGGCAAGGGAGTTCGCCGGAGAACTTGCGGGTGAAAAACCAAAAATCATCAACGGCGGCGGCGCAGGGGCTCTCGGGTGATCTAGGGTTGGGGGTTCTGATGCGGGGAGAGAGGCGATCCTCGGGGGCCTTTTATAGGGGGTCGGGAGGGCTCTGGTGGCGTGCGGCGGTGAAAACCCTAAAAGAGTCCGAAACGGCCACGAGATAGATTTCCGATTTTGAACCAGATTCGGGATATGATTTTACCGGCAATAGGTGCGGTTGAGATGGGGATAAGATTTGGCACGTTTTCTAGAAAGGTTTTATTTGGAAACGTGTTTTGTCGGACGGAGCTCGAGCTCACCATCAATGGCGGCGACTCGGGCGCGGGCGCGAGGAAGAAGCTGGCTGCGAGGAAGACGACGCAAAGGCGGGACCCACCTCGCGCTGGCAGAGCGGCGTGGCAGCATGCTGGCAGAGGGCTACGGGCGATGGGCCACACAATGAAGGAATGGGCCGGAGCTAAAGGAATTCGGCCCGAGACTATTCTGAGATTTTGAATAGGTTTTCTAATTTAGAAAATACCAAAAATTCAAATGGGCAATAGAAAATAGCAAATGAACTCAGAAAAATTCTAGAAAAATCTAGAAAATATATCTGAGTACATAGAACCCAAATAAAATAGTTTTGGCTATTGTTCATGTTGGGATTACTCACATTAAATATTTTTGTTTGTAAAGTCCAATATTAAGCTTTTGAATTCAAATTCAAACAAAACCAAATGGTGAATTTTCTCCCTACTAACTATTAAAAGATTTTTAGTCTCTGAAAATTGGGATGTTACAAACCTCCCCCCTTAAAGGAATCTCGACCCCGAGATTCAGGCTAGCTAGAGAAAAGGCTAGGAAACTCGGCTTTCAGCTCTTCTACACGTTCCCACGTTGCTTCTCCTTTTGAGTGGTTGCTCCACTGGACCTTGCAAAAACGAACAGTCTTGCTTCTGGTGAGGCGCTCTGCGACATCCAAAATCTTGACTGGCTGCTCCTTGTAGGTAAGATCCTCCTTCAAGACAATTGATTCCAACGGGGCTTGCTCTTCTGGCACACGAAGACACTTCTTCAACTGCGAGACATGAAAGACATCATGCACTCCACGCTAACGCATCGGTAGCTCCAACTGATAAGCAACTTCTCCTCGACGTTCCAAAATCTTGAACGGACCAACATACCTAGGGGCAAGCTTCCCTTTGGCATGGAACCTTTTGACACCTCTGAGCGGAGTCACTCGAAGATAAACGAAATCTTCGGGTTCAAAATCGAGATCACGGCGGCGATTATCGGCATAACTCTTACGCTCGGGTGAGCTATCTTCAATCTTTCTCTTATCATGGCCACTTGCTCTTACTTCTTGAATGATGTCCGGGCGACACGATCGTTCAATTTGTTTCGACCAATTCAACGGGTTTGGAACGCGGCCATACAAAGCTTCAAATGGTGACATTTGTAGACTGGCTTGATAACTATTGTTGTATGAGAATTCTGCATATGGTAAACTTTTATCCCAACGGGCAGCATTAGCTAGAGCACAAGCTCTCAGCATATCCTCCAATATCTGATTAACCCTTTCAGTCTGTCCATCTGTCTGTGGATGATACGCAGTACTGAAATTCAAATGGGTACCCAATGCTTCATGCAAACTTTGCCAAAAACGCGAGGTGAACTGGGATCCTCGATCTGACACTATCTTCTTGGGCACACCGTGCAAACTGACAATTCTGGCCATGTACAACTCCGCAAGGCGATCTCCTGAGTACGTGGTTTTGACTGGCAGGAAATGGGTGACCTTAGTCAAACGATCGACTATTACCCAAATCGAATCGTAACCCGATTGGGTCTTGGGTAAACCGGTAATGAAATCCATTCCGATCTCTTCCCACTTCCATTCTGGAATCTTCAGTGGTTGCAACAATCCTGCTGGTCTCTGGTGTTCTGCCTTTACTTTCTGAAAGGTGTCGCACAAGGCAACGAACTCTGCGACTTCTCGCTTCAAATTTGGCCACCAAAATTTACTCTTAACATCCTGCTACATCTTGGTACTTCCAGGGTGAATCGAATACTTTGAGTCATGGGCTTCCTTTAAGATTAACTGTCTTAGACCATCGATATCCGGTACACAGATACGACCATTAATCCAGAGTATGTCTTGATCATCCCTGGTGAAATCTTTGAATTTCCCTTCTGCCATTTTGCTCTTAATGTCTGACAACACAGGGTCCTTTGGTTGCGCTTCACGAATCTGCTTCTCCAAGGTAGACTGTACCTCCAAAAGGGCTACAAATCCTTCGGACACAACTTCTAGCTTTAGCTTTTGAAATTCTTCATAAAGTTCTGGGCAACTTTCCTTTACTTCCAAAGCATTGCAGTAACTCTTACGACTTAGAGCATCTGCAACTACGTTGGCTTTTCCGGGATGGTAGTGGATCCCAAGATTATAATCCTTGATCAATTCTAACCATCTTCTCGTCTCATGTTCAAATCGATCGGGTAAAGATGTACTTGGACTCTTATGATCCGTGTAGACTTCACGGCGATTCACGATAAGGTAATGACGCCAAATCTTTAAGGCATGCACTCGGCAATAATTCCGGATCATGGGTAGGGTAATTCTCTTCGTGAGGTCTCAATTGCCTTGATGCATATGCGATGACTCTTCCTTCTTGCATCAGGGCGCATCCTAATCCTTGACGCCAAGCGCCGCATGATGATATCGAAATCCTTGCGAATATCGGCAAAATCAACCTGGGTGAAGTTAGCGCTTCTTCAACTCTTGAAAACTTTCCTCACAGGCTGGAGTCCAAGTGAACTTTTTCTCCTTTTTCAACAATTGCGTAAGAGGCTTAGCAATCGATGAGAATCCTTCGATAAAACGGCGGTAATAACCTGCCATTCCCAAGAAACTGCGAATCTGAGTCACGGTCTTGGGCTGCTCCCAATGTAACACCGCTTTAACCTTACCGGGGTCAACTGCTACTCCCTCGGCTGTCATCACATGACCAAGGAAATCCACTTCCTTCTTCCAAAAATCACACTTACTGAACTTGGCATACAATTGATGCTCTATGAGTTTTTCCAATATTATCCTTAAATGCTCGGCGTGTTCTTCCTCCGATTTGGAGTACACTAGAATATCATCAATGAACACAACTACGAACTTGTCCAAATATTCCATGAATACTTTATTCATCATGTTCATGAAATAGGCAGGGGCATTAGTCAGACCAAAGGACATGACTAAGAACTCATAATGTCCATACCGCGTTGAGAAAGCGGTCTTCGGTATATCCTTAGGACAAATCTTTAGCTGGTGGTAACCTGATCGCAGGTCGATCTTCGAGAATAATCCGGCTCCTTTCATCTGATCAAACAGATCATCTATCCGGGGTAGTGGGTATTTGTTCTTGATGGTAACTTCGTTGAGAGAACGGTAATCAATACACATCCTCATACTACCATCCTTCTTCTTGACAAACAACACTGGCGCTCCCCATGGCGACGAACTAGGTCTCACGAAACCCTTCTCAAGAAGTTCTTCTATCTGCTTCTTCATCTCTACCAATTCATCTGTGGCATCCGATAAGGTCTCTTTGAAATTGGTGCTGTCCACGCACTAGGTCGATGACAAACTCAATGTCACGATCCGGTGGCATTCCTGGTAATTCTTCCGGAAACACATCTGGATATTCACTGACCACTGGTACTTCTTCCAAGGCAAGGGTCTTCAGACTGTTCACTAACAGATGTCCATCACGAACTGAGGTAGCTAGAAACTCTACCTTGTTTCCTTTGGCGTCCTCGACTGTTACGGCTCTTCGGCCACAATCTAGCACGGCTTTGTGCTTGGATAACCAATCCATGCCAAGAATGACATCTAGGGTTTGGGTATCTAGGACAATTAGGTTGGCTAGAAACTCAACTCCGGCTATGAGTAACTTAGCTCCTAAACATCCCACTCTAGTACTTAGCTCGGCTCCAGGCGACTGGACTAACAGAGTATGCTTAAGTTGCATAACATCTAATTTATTCTTGGTTGCAAACATTCCAGAAACAAACGAATGCGAAGCTCCAGAATCAAACAAAACTGATGCAGGTACTGAGTTAACCAGAAACTTACCCAGTACGACGTCCGGTGATTCCTGGGCTCCTTCCAGGGTGACGTGGTTGACACGGCCTCTGATCACCGACTGCGGTGCTCCTCCAGCTTGACCGGCAACTTGTGACGCTCCTTGATTGATGCCTGGCGCTGGTGTCTTGGATGGTGTAGCTCCAAGGTTGAAGCGTACTGGAGTGATTGTTCCCCTTTGCGACACCGTTGGCAAATGTCCCGGTGTCGACAGCGTAATGCACCTTTGTGCGTTCGCCGTTGCTTCTGGATTGGGGTTGACAGTGCGGGGTTGCGGAAGTTACGGCGGTGGGACGGGTGTTGAAGTTGGTGCAGTGCTCAATGAAGTCCGTGGAAACTGTTGAACTGTGCTAGCACTGTTCTTGCCCTCTGCTGTGATTGATGGTTCCCTTGCTGAGCCATCCGGCGTTTGCGGCTATCTTCCAGCTCCTTGCGTTTGTCCTCCAGAACAAAGGCTTTGTTGACCAACTCTTGGAAATCAGGAAAAGTATGGGCAATCAAACTGACTTGCAGCCCAGTGTTTAGTCCCTTCAAAAAGCGACTCTGGCGAGCCTTGTCCGTGTCTACATCTTCTGCTGCGTAGCGAGCTAGCTGGGAAAACTTGTTGAGATAGTCAGACACTGACATAGCTCCTTGCTTGAGAGCGCGGAACTCATCCCTCTTCAGATCGATAATGCCTTCTGGTACATGATACTGGCGGAAAGCGGCAGAGAATTCCTCCCAGGTGATATCCTGTGGCGTCTCATGTGCGGCACAGAAGTTCTCCCACCATTCAAAGAATGGTGCCTTCCATCCGTGAGTGGCATACGTAACCTTTTCACGGTCGCCGCCTTTGGGTGATCGCGCCTTTCGTTCAATAACCCCGAGCCAATCATCCACTTCTACCGAGAGACGTGTCCGAAAATGTTGGTGGACGAGTTCTCATGAATTCTGCCAGTTTGGATGGTCCATGGTGACCATGAGCAGCTGGGGCTCCATGCTGGTGATTGTTGTTGTTATTGTTGGCCTGGTTGTTCATAGCTTGCATCTGAGTCATCATGCTATTCATCAGCTGAGTCTGTGCTGCCATGAAAGCCCCAAAGTTTTGCGAGTCAATTGGGGTGCTTGTGGCGGGCGCTCCTCTACACCGGTTGCTCATTGCCTCCCGTGCTGGGTACCGAACCACTTGCGCAGATCGACGAGTTTGAACCATCTGGCGAAGCTCCATGGGTTAGATAAGGTAGCAAGCACGAGATGAGTTAAGAACTAAGCAGGGGGTAGGTTAAACCCAACAAAACACAGATCAAGAAACTCAAATGAAACCTTTATTAATAGGGTCTTAGTATGGCTGCAACAAATGCCTAAGGGCCTTTGCAGCTCATACTCGCACACAAAAGAAACAACGACCTAAGCACACAAAACTACCGCCTAAAGGGCGACTCACTAAACTGAAACTGGCTAAGCCTGAAAAACTGAAGCCTAACACGAACTACTCAAGAAAGCCTCCACACCACGCGACGCTCCCGGCGGTGTAGACTCTGAAGTGAGCGGCATCTTGGCAACCCGATCTCGATGCCACAATCGTGCAGCAGAACAGCGCTTCGGTGCAACGGCTCACCGGCTCCTCTGGCTCCGCATCATCTTCTGGCTCAACTGGTCCTTCCTCCGGATCTTCTTCAGAATCCTCCTCGGGGTCTTCCTCTTCTTCGGGAACTTGGTCGTAGAGGATCTCTTGCAGAGTGGCGACCTTCTCTTCAGCTCTCTGCAAGGCTTCATAAACATGATCCAACTCCGTGATAGTTCTCTCCAAGGCTTCCTCCTGTGCGGCCACGAACTGGGCGAGGTGCATGAATGTAGCGTTGCTCTCTCTCGTACGGGTAGCGTCGGCAAGTCCACACCGCAGCTACAGGGTGGTAACGGAAGACAGTGTCCTGAAGCTCCCGTGCGTAGATGTTGCAGATACGTAGCATGGCCAAGCGCGACGACTCCTGGATACCTTCCAGCCAACAGATCTTCCTCACTGAGACGTGGGAAGGTTGGCTCGCCTTGTCGTTCCTCCTGGTGTAGATCGTCAGGCGACAGATCACTCCACGGTTCTGTCCATTCACCGTCCAGTTGTTACCAACGTACAATGGACGATCAAAACCTCCGAGAACCTGTAACAGCTTCCAAAGCTCGGCAGCGTATCCTCCTGTGAGCTCACCATAGCTCTGAAGGCGAGGCATCTGTCAAGACAGGCGAACTGGGTAAGAGCAACTTTAAAACAGCGAGGAGAGAAAAGGTTATAGCAAAAGTTGAGTCGAGAGAGATATGAGGAGAGTTAAGCAATTAATTAACCTTGCAAGTTAATTTTTCTTTTAGAAAATAATTTGGACACTCTAAAGACGGCCAATCTAACTAAGGTCAAGACCTACAGTCAGTATGGCTCTGATACCACCTCCTTCGGGACCCAGAATTACGATTCTGGAACCCTCTGTGTATACTGCACTAGTCCAGGATCACGCTAGTGCACACAGGGTTAACATAGGTAAATATCGATCCACACAAGCGATAAATAAAGTAAACGATTAGTTTGAATAACAAATAAGGGTTTTAACCTTATGGTCGAGTTTACACTTATTAAGCCACGCAGAACTAACAAGAAATAAAGCAAAGAATGGAACGAAACTCCAACAGATCCCACCAATTCACCACAGCAACCGATCGGATCCGGACATAACGAACGATCAGCCTTCAACGAACTCCTCCTCGATTGCAGGCATAGACTCCTCCTCTTCTGTAGGTTTGGGCGCAAGTTTTACAACAAGCGTGAGTACACAACCGTACTCGCAAATCATACCACAGAATGCAATGTATAGATGCAGGCTTATTCTAATGAAAAGGCTTCTGTGGTTCTTTTGCATAAAAGCAACATTTGCAATGGAATACAAATAATAGATTGAAAGCATAATTCAAAACAAATAGACAATATTAATTTAACAGTTGTTTCCACAAAGACACATAGCTAAAAGATTATTTCACATAGCCATATGATTAAGGTCACACAGCTCCCATTCCCACATTTTATGAAAAGTACCCCTTATGTGAAATCCCCGAGCATGTCCATGATCGCGGACGCGGCTATTCGAATAGATTGTTTAACACTCTGCAGAGGTTGTACACTTTACCCACAAGATACAACTAGTGTAGCAAGCACCAATCGTAACAAAACAGCTGAAACTTCATCTCAAACGTTGACATTCCCAAAGTGTGCTTACAAACCGCTATACCAGCTCACATAGAATTGGTATAACACACACCGGACGGGGAAGACAGATCGCCCGCGATGCAACCACTAAGTAGTCACACCTCCACCTGTCACATAGCCTAACCTATCCACCGAACATCAATGCCGAGAATCCATAACTTACTAAGTTAGGCCTGCTCCATACCGTGCATGTGGTCGTACAAGATAGCTCGTTCAATGGCGCACAAAGTTAAGTCCTTAATTGACCAAGGCAAGACTTCCATTTTCTAACTAGATCACAAAGATTATCATTCCCATCACATAGTCCACCATGTCACACAGTCTCCACCACTTGCCTCAGTCTAAATCCTTTACCACCCAGTTGGTTTTAGTGCAACACATGCCATCGCGAAGTAATAACACATAGCACACAGTTTTACACGAAGTTCCATAGTCACTTAGTCATATTTAATATTTGCAACTTACATGAGATGATGACTCGTGGCATGGCTAAGCAATTGTACTCGCATCTAACCAACCCACGTTGGTGCTATAATATTACCAACTAATAACCAATCTAGGGTGACAAGGAAATATGACATACAAGGCCAAGGTGTGATAACAATTTGGATAATAACTATGCCCAAAGTAGTTAAATACATAATTAAAGTAGAATGCAATAATTTAACACAAAGTAATTTGAAAACTGGGTTCAAGATGATCAAAGGTATGACTTGCCTTGGAAAAGGTCTATGTACTGATCTTGATCTTGGGGTGCTCCTTCTTCCACAAAATTCCCCAACGAATCGACGTCTACTCGCAAACGAGACAAAAACAAACAAAACAAATAAATAACAGAGGCAAAACAAACTCCAAAAATTAAATAAAAATCTCAGATAAATAGATCTTGAATTTAGACAAATTTAGAAATTTGAATGGGCTCAATCGGAGTTAGGATGCAAAAGTTATGAGCTTTGGAAGTTTGAAATTACATAAAATGCTAAAAATCAGATTTTATGAATTTACTGAATTATTTTCCTAAAGGAAAATCAGATTTAATGTGCAAGCTGACATCAGCGAGGACGTTCGACGGGTGACAACGGCGGACGGTGGGTCCCACTGCCGGTGACACGACTCACGGTGGCCCGGTCTACCGAGCCTCTCGTCGACGGATCGGTGAATCGCCCACGTGGCGCACCGTGGGCGCCACGTGGCGCCACGCAAGCACAACACCGAGCCGGCGGCGGCGGTGGCGAATATCAGGCGGCGGTCGGCTTGTCGGCGGCGCTCGAGGACCAAGGTCCGCGACAGCGGCTCGGCCGGCGGCGACGAAAGGGTACCGAAGTGCAGGCGCTAAGAGCACGTTAGTGTACTCGTTGGTCTCGGGGACAACCAGAGCGGCGCGGCGAGTCGAGCGGCGAGTCGTCACGGAGCGTTGTCGGACGAGCTAACCGGTGGTGCTCGGCGAAGTGGATGGCACCGAGAGCTAGCCCAGCTATTGCGGCGGAGGTGCAGACGATGAGGTCACGGTGGCACTGACGGCGGCAAGGGAGTTCGCCGGAGAACTTGCGGTGAAAAACCGAAAATCGACAACGGCGGCGCAGGGCCTCGGGTGATCTAGGTTGGGGGTTCGATGCGGGAGCGATCCTCGGGGGCCTTTATAGGGGCCGGGAGGGCTCTGGTGGCGTGCGGCGGTGAAAACCCTAAAAGAGTCCGAAACGGCCACGAGATAGATTTCGATTTTAGAACAGATTCGGATATGATTTTACCGGCAATAGGTGCGGTTGAGATGGGGATAAGATTTGGCACGTTTTCTAGAAAGGTTTTATTTGGAAACGTGTTTTGTCTGACGAGCTCGAGCTCACCATCAATGGCGGCGACTTGGGCGCGGGCGCGAGGAAGAAGCTGGCTGCGAGGAAGACGACGCAAAGGCGGGACCCACCTGTCAATGGCGGAGGCGATACTGTGTGGCAAGCAGTGGCACGCGCGATGGGCGCACATGAAAGGGAATGGGCCGGAGCCAAAGGAATTCGGCCCGAGACTATTCTGAGATTTTAAATAGGTTTTCTAATTTAGAAAATACCAGAAATTCAAATGGGCAATAGAAAATAGCAAATGAACTCAGAAAAATTCTAGAAAAATCTAGAAAATATATCTGAGCACATAGAACCCAAATAAAATAGTTTTTCCTATTGTTCATGTTGGGATTACTCACATTAAATATTTTTGTTTGTAAAGTCCAATATTAAGCTTTTGAATTCAAATTCAAACAAAGCCAAATGGTGAATTTTCTCCCTACTAACTATTAAAATATTTTTAGTCTCTGAAAATTGGGATGTTACAACCAGCGTGTGGAAGTATGAGTTTTATTTGGATTAACGATGGCACAAAGTTCAGTCCTTATTGATCCAGACAAGACTACCACATACCCAAGTCTCGTGCACGAAGGCACCCACACTACTAGCCACTTGTCCAGATCAAAACCATTTTAAATAAACAAAATTTAAACTCAATAACCAGATACGAAGATCTAGACAAAAGCATAAATGTAAAAATGTTTGGTGTTTCCCACAATTGGCGGGCTAACTACGTCAATCGAATTAACGCATCTACTAGACTTGCAATGGCTAAGCATTCAACATACATAATATATACATCATCACAAACATCTAACTTAGGCATATTTGTAAAGGAAATATCAAGGATAACCTGTAAGAGTAGGACTTAGCTAACTAGCTCACAAAATATTGACATATCAAAAATAGCATGCAAGCAAGTATCATTGCATTTTTAAATATTAAATTGACAAAAGCTGGGATCAATATGATGCAAAAATTAATGCAAAATGATGCTTGCTTTATTGGAATTCCAATTGCTCACTCTCAGTTGCGTAATCGTTCACTTCCGACACTTCGGAATCTATAGAAAGACGACATCGAATAAACACCGAGAAAAGCCAAAAAATTCAAAGTGCTAAAAAATGCATGAATTTATACAATAGTGAGATTATTATTTTAGATGAATTTAGGTGAGAGAATTATTTCAATTGAATTTTGTATGTGAAAGTTATAGCAATTTGAAAATCAGTAAATGAGAAAAAGGCTCGAAAATCAAGGTTCTGTTACTATTCACCCAAATTTAATTATTTCGCAAAAAATTGCATAATAGTGGTGGAGATAAAAACTACATGGTTGGATAGATAATATAATTTTATTAACAAAAATTTGGATTCACCTCATTTGGAGTTCAGATGAATTTTCTATGAATTTTTGAAGTTAATTGAATTTCTAGTACAAAAATAATTCTTTCCTGAGTTTACTTCTCACAAAAAAATTCTATGACAATTACATGTTTCAAACCGGTTCCAAGTTAAAATATATTAAAAATGGAAACCAACATAATTGATTTCACTCAATTTGGAGTTAAAATAAAATACTTATGAATTTTTGAAGTTTAAACCATTTCTAGTGCAAAAGTAATTCATTTCGGAATTTCTAAATGTATTAAATACTTTTTGCACTCAAATTAAACTAGCCTCAGTCACTAACAGATGGGGTCCACTACATAGAGTTTTTTCCTTTTTCATTTAATTTTTCAATAAACCTACTAACATGTGGGTCCACATGTCATAGGGTCGGTTCATGGCACAGTGCATAGACCGAAGGTCAACATGCATGGTCAATGGTCCATGGACCATGTAACATCCCAATTTTAGACTTGTGTTTCAAATGTAAGAAAATGAGTAGAAATTAAAACTTTTTCTTACATCTTGTATTTCCTGTTGTGCCAAACAATTCCTGTGCAAGGAATATTGGAAATACAAAGTCACAAGTCACTTTTGCCCTATTTATGTTCTACCAAAAACATTCTTGTCAAACATTTTGATCATATCCTGGAAATACTTTTCCTAAGTTCTAGGATGATTGTGTGACCCCTCTGAAAAATTTCACAAATTGTTTGAATGCTTTTGGAGGCAAGTCAACCCAATTCAAATCTTGGTCAACCTAAGGACCAGCACCTTGCAGAATTTTTAGAGGAATGTGTGCAACACCGAAACCTCTAGAGATTTTACACAATGTCATTATCCTAGCTAGCAAGCTCCTGTAAAATTTTCAGAATTTTTAGAGTTATTTTGCTACCTCAAACAAACACTCAAAGCTCAACACAAAATACAAATCCAAATTTCAAACCCTGGTCTGAGTCTGACTCAGGCTCGACCCAGACCCAGTCAACTGGCTCGGTCTAGCCAGGTCTTAAAGCCGCACCAGGTGCATGCGTGTGGGCTGGATTGAGCCGTTGGATTAAAATCCAACGCCACGACCTCCCTACTCCCTAACACTTGAAGCTCGGGCCAATCTCGTCGTTGGATCATAATCTAACCGCCGCCAAGCACCCTAGCTCCTCTCGGTCATCTTCTACCTCACCCCGTGCACTTCAACAGTGAGAGGTATGGCCTGTCACTTCGTGCACCCCGTCAATGTCTCGCTGGTTGGGACAGTAGCGGCGTGACAGTGCTTTTGGCAAAGCCGTGTCTCGCGCTGTTCCCGTCGCTCCCAGCTCAGTCATGGTCCTGAGTCGCCGTAGCTCGCCACGGGACCCCCTCTTCGGTGCCTTTGCTCGCTAGCTTCTTAATGTCCACAGCACCTCCTGCGGTCCCCTTACACACACAATCACCCCACTCACCTTTCTTTGTGGGCTCGAGCTCCGAAACACCGAATTTGCCATTTTCGAACCTTAGAGCCCTTCGTTGTCGTCGGAGCTCTAGTGGTTTTGAGCCCCTTCTTCATTTCATTTGGACCCCGGTCATCGCAGGCTTTTCCTAACTTGGTTCGGATGATCTCCTCGGAGCCGTCGAATTGAGTTCGAATCGCGGCCGTTAGGGCACTTCATCGTCTCCAGCTCCGTGCACCTTGCCGCCGTCATCTTCCTCGACTCCGGCTTCGGTCGCCGCCGCCTGCACGCCTCCGTCTTCCCTCGGACCACTCCTGTGCACCGGTGAGTTCGCTTTAGCACCCTCAAGCTTAAGCATTCGCTAGATTAGGTCGTTGCGGACATTTTAGCCGTTTTCGGATTTTGCCGAAAACCTGTCCTCCGCCCCTCTCCGGCTCGCGGCGTTCACAGCAGTGCGCCGTCGAGAGTGGTACCTTTAGGATCGCATTAGTATTAGGCACATTTTGGTCTAGTTGGCTTGCGCCGCCGCGGCCTAGGTCTCTGGCAACGTGTCGGCGAGCTCAGCGGCGAGCTCTGTACTTGTCGCGTTTTTGTCAAGTTCTTGGACCTCTTCAGTTTAATCCTAGCCCTTAATGAGCTCTTCGTGATTAGATCTTAACCGTCGATCCCTTTTCCGTAAAATCTTAAGTCCCAAGATCTCCTAGAGTAATCTCTGCCGTTAAAGACCTCCAGGGATTAGCTCTTGGCCGTTAGATCTGGCCTTGTGTAAAATCTTGCGCGCTAGGACCTCCCCTAGGGTTGATCCTAATCGTCTAGGACCACCCTGGTTAGATCCTAGCCGTTTAGATCTTTTCCCGTGCGCAAAAGACCTCCCTTGGTCATTTTTGCAAAGACCACCTCAGGACCACCCTCGGGCTCGTCTTTGCAAAAAGCCACCCCTGGTCTTTTACAAAGACAACCCCGCCCCGACCTCTTAGGCTCAATCCTAGCCGTTCACGACCTCCCCGGGTTTAGATCTGAGCGTTAGATCTCCTTTGAAAAGTCCTTAGCCTTCGGACCTCCCTCCGCCTCGATCTGGACCGTTAAGGACTTCCCTAGGCCTAATATGAGCCGTCCAGATCTCCTCCCGTTAAATCACTATCGTATAGGACCTCTCCGAGTAGATCTTGGCCATCCAAGACCTCCTCGGTTAAATCCCAACCGTTCATGACCTCCCCCGTGAGATCTTGACCGTTAAGGACCTCCCTCGCTTGATCGTGACCGTTGAAGACCTCCCTCTAGAGATCTAGACCGTTGAAGACCTCCTCCGTGAGATCTTAGCCGTCCAGACCTCCCTCAGTAGGTTTAGCCTTAGGACCTCCCCTAGTGCTCGGGACCGCCAGATCTTGATCTGACGGTCACGACCTCTGTTAGGCGCGAGGACCTCCCTTGCGTGCGCGCCGCGGCATGCACCGTCGTGGCCGCTGGATCTCGATCTCAACGGTCCGCACCTCCCCAGCGCGGAGGAGGTCTTTGCGCGCTGCTCGAGGTCCGTGGCGTCAGCGATGAAGGATCGACGGCCCACGACCTCTCCTTTTCGTTCAGTTCGTTTGGACCTCTCGAGAGCTCAAATGTTCTAAGTCTTTTTATGTTTCAAATTTCAAAAGTGCATAACTTCGTCATTTTAACTCCTTTTTGAATGATTCCAGTTGCTGTAGCTTTGTTATACTATGAACTTTAATCTGAGAATGAATTTAGGCACTGTTATGTAGCAGAAAATTATTTAAACAACATGATCTTGTTTAGTGAAAATGGTTATCTAGAAATTCATTGAATATTTGTAAAATACATAACTTCTTCTCTGTAATTGCAAACTGAGCAAACTCAACTAGGTAAAATCTATCTGTAGACAGGCTGTAATATGATCTAGGCCTTGTCTTTATTTATGTTCCTGAAAAATGATATATGCTAGTTTTAGAACTTAGAAAAATCATAACTAATTCATTATAACTCCAAATTGTGCAAACTTAGTTTTGCTGTTGTTAGGATAACCTTATCTACCTACCATAAAAATTTCAGCTTCTAGATCATTATAGAAATTTTCACCATGAACAGTAACCGAAATTAATTTAATTATGATTTTCAGGCTGAGAGAACTTAGTTTAGCCATAACTTTTTCATGCTAAGTCCGAATGGAGTGATTCTTGTTTCTATAATTGTCTAAAATCAACCCCTAGCTGCTGTATAAATTTCATTGGATTTGGATGTTCTTTGCTGTTGAGTTCCTTTTGGTGTTCTTCGTTCTTATCGGTTTTTATCGCCTTTTTGCGTTAGGTTCCGAAGAATTTATTGAACCTGAGCACTCCCCTCTGCAGCAAGAACAAATTCAGCAAGGCAAGCAGTTTGATCATTTCCCATTTGATCCCATTACTTTTAAAGTCTAATATTTTGTTTAACTTCTATGTATGCATTGCTATTTTGTTGTTAAATTGACTAGTTAATCCTCTAGTTGCATAATCTGTAGGTAAATGAATATCCTCTACTACCTGAGCCTAGGTTATTTGCTGTGATTAGAGTTCGTTGGATGAGCTCTTGTCACTTAGTAGATTTCGAATAAATATTGCTTAGCCATGCCTAGTTATCGATAGTATTGGGCGATCATCGACTTAGTCGGTGGTCTTGATCACACAAATACTTATATTATTCCATTATGTCTAGTCCTTGTGTTTTACTAATTTGCAAATCAAAAACTGAAAACAAAAACTATATCTCGACTTGGGCACAATGGTATGTCGGTGTGATCTGTTGGGTGTGAATGGAATGGTGCCTAAGTCCCCAAGGACCGAGTTACTTGTGTCACTAAGCCAAGCGCTTATTGCGTGCTAACCACACTAGGGGGATATGAAACCTCTCTTGACTATGTACTTTGGGAGGTGTTAATTATGAGCTGGTCGGTGGGTGTGTTGTGTTGTGTTGTGTGTGGTGTGGGAGGGGAGCATTAGCAGACCGGTTAGGTTGTTTAATGTATCCTTATCCCCGTGGGTTGCGGCTCTTAATTAGCATCGTCCATTGGAAAGCGTCTTGTTAGACTTAGCCGTGCCTCACATACCAAAGGAAGTATGCTAACCGTGGTGGTGGAAAGGCGCCATCGTGTGGGTACATTGGTACACCCCTCGCAGGTTAAAACTATTCAATAGCCTCATCCTAGGTTATGGACATGCTTGGTAAGGTCGTGCAAGAACTAGACTACAACCTTTAAAAAAAACTTAAACTTGACATGGGTGGTATGAAGGGGGACTTCATGCTATTGTTGTGGTGGCTATTGGGTTAGTCACTTCCAGGATGTTGTCATCTATCTATTGTTATATTTGTCTCTCTTTTATTTGAACAATAAGGATTAATTGCAAACTTGCTTTTAAATGTATTACATTATTGCAAATAAAACTTGCTTTATGCGAAAAATAAGTCCAGAGCCTCCTCCACTTAAATAAAGCTTGCATGTAGTTAATTATAGTTCTGTTACCTCACACGTCAGTCTTGCGAGTACAAAAACAATTTTTGTACTCAGATGCTATGCTTAATTGTTTTGTTGCAGAGGAAGAAGGTGAGCCCCAAGGGCCTCACTCTTGTGAGATGTGTGGTTTCTGGGACGACTAGCTCGGCGGCCCGGTCGGTTGCCCTGTGGTTTATGAGGCTAACTGATCGCATTTTGGTTTAAGCCATCTTATGGCATCTTTTGCTTCCGTTGTTTTCCCCTTAACTTGTCGTTATTTGGCCGGTCGGCCGTGTTGTAATAACCTTACTTATGTACGTCTTTTGCTAGACTTGTTATATCGTGGTATGAATGTGATGCCTGTTTTGTTGAGGGGTGTGTATACTGCTTATTCTGGGAAGTATACGCATCTCGAGTCTTGGTTTATTTAATTCGTGGTGTTAGGGTCAATGGATGACTAAACATTACAAGTTAAGTAAACCGGGGTCTCACAAAGTTGGTATCAGAGCCATACTGATCGTAGAAACCCCTAGCTTGGTCGTCCTCAGGGTATTTTGAAAACTTATTTTCAAGTGTAAAAAAAAAGTTTATGAAAATTCAAGTAGAATTCCAGATTTTACTCCTTATCTATCTTAACTTTCTTATCTCACCTTGTTCCTAACTAAATTTGGAAAGCCGATTTTATTCTCATCTTCTTTCAAAAGATAGTGGTTAATCGATTAAATTGGTTTTGGGAAAACCATGAGAGTTCTTAATTGAGAGTAGGGCTGTCTTTTGGAGAAGATTAGGAGCTGCTGGAAGCAAGGAATTCGGCCAGGAGCTTGAAAAGAAAATCTGGACAGCAAGCATATCTTCTGGACAGCAGCTAGTAGGTAGTATATAATGCTGAAAATGAGAGGTTAAATTTAACTAAAATTGGTGGGCACAAACAGGGTAAGGAGTGATATGAAATAGTTGCGTACCTAACCCTCTATTAGTAGTTTTTGCCCTGTTCTGTTGGCTAAACCAAACCGGATTGAGGTACTGAAATTCGCCTTCCTAAAAACTGATTGCTCGTTCTTCCATACGAGTTAGTCATACTAGGAAGATGGATTTTATTTTGCGATCCTGCTGCGACTTTATGTTAGCCTCTAGCTGTTGAAGTTTATTTTGTAGAGTGTTTAGTTGTCTTTCTTTGTCTCCTGTTCCGGAATTGTTTTAACCTATTTTGTGGAACAGGATGGCAAGAATCACCCGTAGCAGTCAGCCGGCTGGTCCCGATGAGGAGCTTCCCCCTCCTCCGACCATGGCCGAAGTCCTTATGCAGATCGAACGCAACCGATCGGAGGACCGCAGGGTGTTGGAGGTCATCGCGAGGAACACCTCCACTCCCTCTGGTGCCTCTGGGTCGGGAGGTGGTGGACATCAGGCTCGTGGGGGGCTTGCGGAGTTCCTCCGTACTCAGCCTCCTACCTTTTCTCGGTCTGAGGATCCCCTGGACGCGGATGATTGGCTGCGTCTTGTCGAGCGGAAGCTCAACATTGCTCAGTGCCAGGAGCAGGAGCGGGCACTTTTTGCATCCCATCAGCTGGAGGGTGCAGCTCTCTCATGGTGGGAGAACTATCTCGCCATGCAGCCCGCGGGCCATGTGGTCTCGTGGGAGGAGTTTAGATCTGCTTTCCGTCGGGCCCACATCCCCGATGGCCTGATGAAGCTGAAGAAGAAGGAATTCCTCGCGCTCAAACAGGGGCGTAAATCTGTGACGGAGTATCTTTACGAGTTTAATCACTTGGCTCGTTATGCTCCGGGAGAGCTGGCCACTGATGAGGCCAAACAGTAGAAGTTCATGGATGGCTTGTCCGAGGAGCTGCAGGACAAGCTATCTATTGTGGACTTTGTTGATTTCTAGACCTTGGTGGATAAGGCCGTTGTCGCGGAGCACAAGGCGAAGGCGCTGGGTGAGTCCCGCAAGCGCAAGTGGGAGGCCCATCGGTCTACACAGGCCGGTCTCACTCGTCCCCGTGTTGGGCCTGCACCAGGGGCCCGTTCTTTGGCTTCACTACCGCGAGGCCGCCGGCACCGCCCACGCCCCCGCAGGCGTGTTTTGAGCCACGTGCACTGCGATCCAGCGGCAGGTGGCCTCGCAAAACCATTGCCGAGGTTACCGCCGCTTCTCGCAACAAGAAGGGCCACTACGCCAACAGTTGCCCTCAGAGGACTGGAGCAGCCCCTCGTCCTAATAGAGGACGCGGGCAGGGGAATGGTCACCCACCTGACCAGAAGATCATCCAGAAGACTCAGGGTGTCGGGAGTGGTCGAGTCAACCACATCTCGACTGAGGTGCCCGACGTTGTGTTGGGTACGTTTCTTGTTAGTTATCGTCCTGCAGCAGTATTATTTGACTCTGGAGCGTCGCATTCTTTTATTTCTAGATCATTTGCTACTGATTGTGACCTTCACTTTGTTCCGTTGGGGATTCCTTTGCTTATTCGCTCTCCGGGTTCGGAAATGAGAGCCGATCAAGAATGTCGGGATGTTCCCATTGACATTGAAGGAGTGGAATTCTTGGCGAATCTCATCTTACTCGATTCGGCACGCCTGGATGTGATTCTTGGCATGGATTGGTTGTCCCAACACTTGGGGTAAATCGATTATGCCAAGAAGATGGTCTACCTCACTAGTCCTCAAAGTAGCAAGTTGGGATTTCACTGCACCATAGGGGGCCACATCTTTGCGCCCTTGAGGCTAAGCCAGCCTTGGAGATTCAGGATGTGCCCGCGGTCTGTGACTTTGTGGATGTCTTCCCTGAAGATTTGCCTGGGATGCCCCCAGTTCGAGACTTGGAATTTGTTATTGAATTGCTGCCCGACACCGCTCCGATTTCCAAGGCGCCGTACCGAATGCCTCCTAATGAGTTGGAGGAGTTGAAGAAGCATTTAGGTGAGCTCCAAGCAAACGGATTTATCCGTCCTAGCTCATCTCCTTGGGGTTGTCCTGTTATCTTCGTGAAGAAGAAGGACAAGACTTTGCGTATGTGTGTTAATTACCGTCTGCTTAATGAAGTGACAGTGAAAAATAAGTATCCTCTGCCTCGTATTGACGATCTCTTTGACCAATTGATCGGGCAGTGTCTTTTCCAAGATTGACTTGAGGTCAAGTTATCATCAGTCCGGATCGTATGAGGATATTCCAAAGACGGCTTTCACTACTCGTTATGGTCTTTACGAGTACACTATCATGTCTTTCGGCTTGACCAATGCTCCAGCTTTGTTCATGAATCTTATGAACTCAGTGTTCATGGAGTATTTGGATAAATTTGTGATGGTGTTCATTAATGATATTCTCATCTACTCCAAGAATGATGAAGAACATACTGAGCACTTGAAGATTGTGTTGGGCAAGCTACGTGAGCACCAGCTGTATGCCAAATTCAGCAAGTGCGAGTTCTGGTTGAAGGAAGTGGCATTCTTAGGCCATGTCCTTTCAGCAGGAGGTGTGGCTGTGGATCCTAGCAAGGTCAGCGATGTTTTATCCTGGGGTCAGCCCAAGTCAGTCACCGATGTGAGGAGTTTCATTGGTTTAGCAGGCTACTACCGCCGCTTTATCGAGAACTTCTCCAAGATCGCGAAGCCGATGACTGAGTTGCTCAAGAAGGACAAGAAATTTCTTTGGTCCTCTACTTGTGAGGAGAGTTTTCAGGAACTAAAGGAGCGTTTGACTTCAGCTCCAGTGCTTGTTCTCCCTGACATACACAAGAGCTTTGATATCTATTGTGATGCATCTCGTCAGGGACTCGATTGTGTTCTGATACAAGAAGGCAAGGTGGTAGCCTATGCATCAAGGCAGTTGAGGCCTCATGAACGCAACTATCCTACTCATGACTTGGAATTAGCTGCAGTGGTTCATGCACTCAAGATTTGGCGGCATTATCTGATTGGTAACCGTTGTGAGGTGTTTTCTGACCACAAGAGCTTGAAGTACTTGTTCACCCAGCCAGATCTGAACCTTAGGAAAAGAAGATGGTTGGAGTTGATTAAGGACTATGATATGGGCATTCAGTATCACCCGGGTGAGGCCAATGTTGTTGCTGATGCACTTAGTCGCAAGGTATATTGCAATACCTTGTTACTTCAAGAGCAACAACCTGCCCTTCTTGCAGAATTTCAGCGGCTTAATTTGAGTTTGATTGAGCGTGGTTCTCTCGCTACCTTGGTTGTGCAACCAACCTTGGTGGATCGAATCAAGGCTGCACAGCAGACAGACGTTGGGGTGAGTCAAATCAAGCATAATATCAAGGATGGAACAGCCAAGTGCTTCTCAGAGGATGAGCATGGTGTTGTATGGTTTGGACAGCGCCTTGTTGTTCCAAAGGTCATGGAATTACGGGAATTGATTCTCCGCGAAGCCCATGACTCTCCCTTGTTCATTCATCCCGGGGCTACCAAGATGTATCAGGACCTCCATTAGAGGTTCTGGTGGACCCGAATGAAGCGCGAGATTGCCAAGTTCGTTGCTGAGTGCGACGTGTGCTGTCGTGTGAAGGCCGAGCATCAGCGTCCAGCAGGCCTTCTTCAGCCTTTGCCAGTGCCAGAGTGGAAGTGGGATTCCGTTGGTTTGGACTTCATCACGGGTCTACCCCGGTCTCCAAAGAAAAATGATGCCATCTGGGTTGTCATCGATCGATTAACTAAAGTGGCTCATTTCCTTCCTGTCAAGACGGATCTTCGGGTAGGTCTTCTGGCAGATCTATACATAGCCCGCATTGTGAGTTTGCATGGTGTGCCAAGGACAATTGTGTCAGATCGTGGGTCGCTGTTCACTTCTCGATTTTGGCATAGCTTGCAAGAGGCTATGGGAACTCATCTCTCTTTCAGCTTAGCTTATCATCCCCAGACTGATGGTCAGACAGAACGGGTCAACCAAGTGTTGGAAGACATGCTCCGTGCTTGCGTTCTTTCCTACGGGAAGAATTGGGAGAAGTGCCTGCCGTTTGCCGAATTCTCCTACAACAACAGTTTTCAGGCCAGTCTTGGCATGGCACCTTTTGAGGCCTTGTATGGGAGGAGATGCAGAGCCCCATTGAACTGGTCAGAAACTGGTGAGAGGCAGTTTTTCGGCCCAGAGTCGATTAATGAGGCCGAAAGTCAGGTCCAGTTGATCTGCGAGCATTTGCGTGTGGCCCAGTCCAGGCAAAAGAGCTACGCAGATCGTCGTCGCCGAGAGTTGAGCTTTGAGCCCAATGACTTTGTGTATCTAAAAGTCTCCCCCTTGAAGGGCTATCAGCGTTTTGGCATCAAGGGCAAGCTAGCTCCTCGGTATGTTGGGCCTTATCGCATCATCGAGAAAGTGGGAGCTGTTGCATACAGATTGGAGTTGCCAGTTTCACTTGAGGGAGTGCATGATGTGTTCCATGTGTCACACTTGAAGAAATGCCTCCGTGTTCCAAATGAGGAAACTCCAGTGGAAAATCTCGATGTGCAGGAAAATTTGACCTATCATGAGTATCCTGTTCGTATTCTCGAAGAATCTGAACGGAGGACAAGGAACCGTGTCATCAAGTTCCTTAAGGTTCAGTGGTCAAACCATTCCGAGGATGAGGCCACTTGGGAGCGCGAAGATCGTCTTCGTGCAGATTACCCATCTTTCTTCTCCGAGTAAACGGAATCTCGGGACGAGATTCTTGTAAGGGGGGGGGGAGATTTGTAACATCCCAATTTTAGACTTGTGTTTCAAATGTAAGAAAAAGAGTAGAAATTAAAACTTTTTCTTACATCTTGTATTTCCTGTTGTGCCAAACAATTCCTGTGCATGGAATATTGGAAATACAAAGTCACAAGTCACTTTTGCCCTATTTATGTTCTACCAAAAACATTCTTGTCAAACATTTTGATCATATCCTGGAAATACTTTTCCTAAGTTCTAGGATGATTGTGTGACCCCTCTGAAAAATTTCACAAATTGTTTGAATGCTTTTGGAGGCAAGTCAACCCAATTCAAATCCTGGTCAAACTAAGGACCAGCACCTTGCAGAATTGTTAGAGGAATGTGTGCAACACCGAAACCTCTGGAGATTTTACACAATGTCATTATCCTAGCTAGCAAGCTCCTGTAAAATTTTCAGAATTTTTGGAGTTATTTTGCTACCTCAAACAAACACTCAAAGCTCAACACAAAATACAAATCCAAATTTCAAACCCTGGCCAGAGTCTGACTCAGGCTCGAGCCAGACCCAGTCAACTGGCTCGGTCTAGCCAGGTCTTAAAGCCGCACCAGGCGCATGCGTGTGGGCTGGATTGAGCCGTTGGATTAAAATCCAATGCTCACGACCTCCCCTACTCCCGGAACACTTGAAGCTCTGGGCCAATCTCAATCGTTGGATCATAATCTAACCGTCGCAAGCACCCTAGCTCCTCTGGTCATCTTCTACCTCACACCGTGCACTTCAACAGTGAGAGGTATGGCCTGTCACTTCGTGCACCCCGTCAACGTCTCGCTGGTTGGGATAGTAGCGGCGTGACAGTGCTTTCGGCAAAGCCGTGTCTCGCGTTGTTCCCGCCGCTCCCAGCTCAGTCACGGTCCTGAGTCGCCGTAGCTCGTCACGGGGACCCCCCCTCTTCTGGTGCCTTTGCTCGCTAGCTTCTTAATGTCCCTGAGCACCTCCTCTGGTCCCCTTACACACACAATCACCCCCAGCTCACCTTCTGTTTGTGGAGCTCAGAGCTCCAGAAACACCGAATCCGCCATTTTCGGAACCTTAGAGCCCTTCGTTGTCGTCGGAGCTCTAGTGGTTTTTGAGCCCCTTCTTCATTTCATTTTGGACCCCTGGTCATCGCAGGGCTTTTCCCTAACTTGGTTCTGGATGATCTCCTCAGGAGCCGTCGGAATTCGAGTTCGGGAACTGCGCGGCCGTTAGGGCACTTCATCGTCTCCAGCTCCGTGCACCTTGCCGCCGTCATCTTCCTCGACTACGGCTTCGTTCGCCGCCGCCTGCACGCCTCCGTCTTCCCTCGGACCACTCCTGTGGACCGGTGAGTTCGCTTTAGCCCCCTCAAGCTTAAGCATTCGCTAGATTAGGTCGTAGCGGACATTTTAGCCGTTTTTGGATTTTGCCGAAAACCTGTCCTCCGCCCCTCTCCGGCTCGCCGACGTTACAGGCCAGCGCCGCCGTCGAGAGTGGTACCTTTAGGATCGCATTAGTATTAGGCACATTTTGGTCTAGTTGGCTTGCGCCGCCGCGGCCTAGGTCTCTGGCAACGTGTCGGCGAGCTCAGCGGCGAGCTCTGTACTTGTCGCGTTTTTGTCAAGTCCTTGGACCTCTTCAGTTTAATCCTAGCCCTTAATGAGCTCTTCGTGATTAGATCTTAACCGTCGATCCCTTTTCCGTAAAATCTTAAGTCCCAAGATCTCCTAGAGTAATCTCTGTCGTTAAAGACCTCCAGGGATTAGCTCTTGGCCGTTAGATCTGGCCCTGTATAAAATCTTGCGTGCTAGGACCTCCCCTAGGGTTGATCCTAACCGTCTAGGACCACCCTGGTTAGATCCTAGCCGTTTAGATCTTTTCCCGTGCGCAAAAGACCTCCCTTGGTTATTTTTGCAAAGACCACCTCAGGACCACCCTCGGGCTCGTCTTTGCAAAAAGCCACCCCTGGTCTTTTACAAAGACAACCCCGCCCCGACCTCTTAGGCTCAATCCTAGCCGTTCACGACCTCCCCGAGTTTAGATCTGAGCGTTAGATCTCCTTTGAAAAGTCCTTAGCCTTCGGACCTCCCTCCGCCTCGATCTGGACCGTTCAGGACTTCCCTAGGCCTAATATGAGCCGTCTAGATCTCCTCCCGTTAAATCACTGTCGTATAGGACCTCCCCGAGTAGATCTTGGCCATCCAAGACCTCCTCGGTTAAATCCCAACCGTTCAGGACCTCCCCCGTGAGATCTTGACCGTTAAGGACCTCCTCGCTTGATCGTGACCGTTGAAGACCTCCTCCGGAGATCTAGACCGTTGAAGACCTCCTCCGTGAGATCTTAGCCGCCCGCACTTCTCCTCGGTGGGTTTAGCCTTAGGACCTCCCCTAGTGCTCGGGACCGCGGATCTTGATCCGACGGCCACGACCTCTGAAGCGCGAGGACCTCCCTTGCGTCTTGCTGTGCATGCACCGGTCGTGGCCGTTGGATTCGATCTCAACGGTCCTGTCGGGACCCAAAATGCACTTCTGGACCCTCTGTATTCTGCACTAGTCTAGGATCACACTAGTGCACACAAAGTAACATAGGTGAATATCAATCCACACCATCGAAATATAACATAAACGAATAGTTTGAGTAACAACTTAGAGTTTTGACCTTAAGGTCGAGGTTACAACTTATTGTTACGCAGGCTAACACTAAAGAAATATCGCAATGAACGAAATAAACTCGCAAACTCCAATCAAGACACCACAGCAACCGATCGGATCGATGACCTAGCGATCAACCTTCTTCCACAAACTCCTCCTCGAAAGCAGGCGAAGACTCCTCCACTTCTGTAGGTTTGGACGCAAGTTTTACAACAAGCGTGAGTACACAACCGTACTCGCAAATCATACCACAGAATGCAATGTATAGATGCAGGCTTATTCCAAAGAAAAGGCTTCTGTGGTTCTTTTGCATAAAAGCAACATTTGCAATTGAATACAAATAATAGATTGAAAGCATAATTCAAAACAAATAGACAATAATAATTTAACAGTTGTTTCCACAAAGACACAAAGCTAAACAGATTATTTCACATAGCCATATGATTGAGATCACACAGCTCCCATTCCCACATTTTATGAAAACTACCCCTCATGTGAAATCCCCGAGCGTTGTCCATGACCGAGGACGCGGCTATTCGAATAGATTGTTTAACACTCTGCAGAGGTTTGTACACTTTACCCACATGATACAACTAGTGTAGCTAGCACTAATCGTAACAAAATAGTTCGGAAACTTCGTCTCAACATTGACGTTCTTATTCACACAGTCCCATATCACAAAGCTTAACCTATCCACCTGAACCCCAATGTTGAAACTCCGTAACCTACTAAGTTAGGCCTGTCACCGACATGAGGTCGCATAAAGATAGCTCAGCTTAAATGGCGCACAAAGTTAAGTCCTTAATTGACCAAGGCAAGACTTCCAGCTTTTCTAACTAAACCACACGATAAATCCCAATCACAAAGCCACCGGTTCACACAAGATTCACCACTTGCCTCGGTCTAAATCTTTTACCACCCAGTTGGTTTAGTGCAACACATGCCATCACGAGTAATAGCACACAAGACACACAGTTTTATCACACAGCCCATAGTCACTTAGTCATGTTCATAATTGCACTCACATGAGATGATGACTCGTAGCATGGCTAAGCAATTTAGTCGTTCTAACCCACCATGTTGGCAATATGCTAATACCAACTAAGTGATAAACCAATCTAGGGCGACAAAAGATTAAGGTATACAAGTAGGCAAGGTGAACATAACAAGTTGGATCAATAACTAACCCAAAAGCATTTAAATACATAATTAAAGTAAATGCAATAATTCAACACAATGTAATTTGGGAAAACTGGAATTCAATATGATCAAAGGTATGACTTGCCTTGGAAAAGGTCTATGTACTGGTCTTGAACTTGGTTGAAGCCTTCTTTGACGAAACCCCCCGAAGTATCGACGTCTACGCACAAACGAAGCAAAAACAAACAAAACAAATAAATAACAGAGGCAAAACAAACTCCAAAAATTAAATAAAAATCTCAGATAAATAGATCTTGAATTTAGACGAATTTAGAAATTTGAATGGGCTCAATCGGAGTTCGGATGCAAAAGTTATGGCCTTTGGAAGATTGAAAATACATAAAATGCTGAAAACCAGTATTTCATGAATTTCCCGAATTATTTTCCTAAAGGAAAATCAGATTATTGCGCAAGCTGACGTCAGCGAGGACGTTCGGACGGGGTGACACTCGGCCTGACAGGTGGGTCCCACCTGTCAGTGACACGGCTCACGGTAGACTGGGTCTACCGAGCCTCGGGGCTGGGGACCCGGTGGACCATGCCACGTGGGCGCGCACGTGGGTGATGACTGGGCGCCACATGGCTGCCACGCGTGCATGGGGCTGACGCTGGCACCGACGTGGATGACGACAAAACGGCGGCGGCTCAGGACCGTACGGCAACGGCGACTGGCGGCGCTCCGGCGAGGTCCGATGGTACCAGATTGAAGCTGGTGTTATTGCGAACACGATGGTGCACTCACGAGCGGCGGAGACACCCGAAGATGGCTGGCGGCGAGCGAAGAGCGGCGGAGGAGTCTCGGGCTCGTCGAGATCGGAGCTCCGGTGGTCTTCCGGCGAAGCCAAGGTCACCAGGAGGTAGCCCAGGCTATTGCGAGGCCGGAGGTGCAGACGATGAGGTCCCGGCGACACTAACGGCGGCAAGGGAGCTCACCGGAGTCCTTGCGGGTGAAAAACCGAAAAACAGCAACGGCGGCGGCGCAAGGGCTCTCGGGTGATCTAGGGTTGGGGGTTTTGGTGCCGGTGTTCATGCGATCCCGGGGGTCCTATTTATAGGAGCTCGGGGGGTCTGGGGAGGCGGCGGCGGCAAACCCTAAAAAGGAGTCCGAGAAGGGCACGAACTCGATCTCGTGTTTAAAAGGAATTCGGGATATGATTTTACCGGGAATAGGTACGGGGAGATTAGGGATAAGATTTGGCAGCGAAAACAGGGGAGTTTTAGTTAGGAAAGCTCGTTGTCGGATTGAGCTTTAGAAGCTCCAATGGCGGGCGCGGCACCGACTCGGACGCGGGGAAGAAGCCACGCGAGACGCACGACCTCGGCGGGCCCACTGGCAGTGAAAGCCACGCGCGCACGATCGGGACTGAGAGTCACCGCCCAGATCTAATCGGACGGCTACAAATCACTCGGACATTCGAGTCGCCCGAACAGCCCACTCGCATCCCACCGTCCATTTCTGATCGAACGGTGGAAACGCTCGAGGCGCTCGGAAGGAAAGAGAAAGCGAGAGATCGACAGCGGGTCCACTGCCGGCCGAGGCTTGCGCTTGCTGGCGAATCGGCGCGCATGAGTCGGGTCAAGGGCGGGACAATGGGCCGGAGGTTTGGATTTCGGCCCGAGACTATTTCTGAGATTATTAATAGTTTTTCTAATTTAGAAACTACCAGAAATTCAAATAGGCAATAGAAAATAGCAAATGAACTCAGAAAAATTCTAGAAAATATATCTGAGCACATAGAACCCAAATAAAATAGTTTTGGCTATTGTTCATGTTGGGATTATTCACATTAAATGTTTTGATTGTAAAGTCCAATATTAAGCTTTTGAAATTAAATTCAATAAATCCAAATGGTGAATTTTTCCTACTAACTATTTAAAAGATTTTAAGCTCAAAATTGGGATGTTACAAACCTACCCTCTTAAAGGAATCTCGACTCTAGATTCAAAGAAGCTAGAGAAAAGGTTAGGGAACTCGGCTTTCAGCTCTTCTTCTCGCTCCCACGCCGCTTCTCCTTCTCGAGTGGTTGCTCCACCGACCTTGCAAAACGAATGCCTTGCTTCGTGAGGCGCTCATGACATCCAAAATCTTGACTGGTGCCCTTGTAGGTAAGATCCTCCTTTAGGACAATTGATTCTAACGGGTTTGCTCTTACCGCACACGAAGACACTTCTTCAATCGCGAGACATGAAAGACATCATGTACTCGCTAACGATCGCGGTAGCTCCAACGTAAGCAACTTCTCCACGGCGTTCCAAAATCTCGAACGGACCAACATACCTAGGGGCAAGCTTCCTTTGGCATGAAACCTTTGACACCTCGGAGCGGGTCACTCAAGATAGACAAAATCTTCTCGCTCAAAATCGAGATCTCGACGCGGTTATCGATAACTCTTCCGCTTTGATCGGGCTATTTTTAGCCTTTCCCGATCATAGCAACTCGTTCTTCTCGCTTCTTGATGATATCCGCCCAACATCAGACGCCACCGTCTCGACCAATTCAACGGGGTTCTGCAGCACGCCATACAAAGCTTCAAATGGTGACATTTGCGGTCGCTTGATAATCGTTGTTGTACGAGAACTCGCATACGGCAAACTTTTATCCCATCGGTAGCATTCGCTAGAGCGCAAGCTCTCGGCATATCCTCAATATCGATTGACTCTTTCATCGCCCATCCGTCTCGTGGATGATATGCGTCATCGAAATTCAGATGGGTACCCAATGCCGTTGGGAAACGGTAGGCTACACTAGCGCAAATTAAAAATTCTACCCAGAAACCAAGATCACTGCAGCTTATAGATCACGGTCTTACCACTAGACGCGCAGTGCGGAAGTTGATGCGCGACGTCGGGCGTGTAGTCGCACTCGCTGATGCGATGCGTCGGGCAGTAGTCGTACTACTTCCTCGCCTCGCCGCGCGCCCCCACGCATGCCTCCTTTCTTGCGGTTCGTCCCAACGCCACGCATGCAGCGCCCAAAGGTATCCACACGCACGGAGGAAGCGACGCGCGGACTACTAGATCCGCGCGAGCGACTAGGGCGTGGGAGGGTGGCGCCGTGGTTTGAGGATGTCACGAAAAACTCAACCTCAACCAGCGCGCCCGCCCTCCTTTTATAGACGCCCTTATAATGGGCTTCTACGAATAGAGGCCCATTAGGACTCACGCTCGATCTAATTCGGATCCAATCCGAATTAGACTTCAGCTCTTAAGTGTGTGACCCTATGGTTCACATATGTTTAGACATGACGCGAGTACACATACTTGGTCAATAGTTGGTAGCGCCTCTAGCAAGACGTGCAACTCCTAAATATACGTAAAGATCATATCGGACGAACCATCACAACGTTATGTACATGCCAATCCCTTTGCCTCACGATATTCAATCGAGCTCCAAGTGACCACTCTTTCTCGATCCTCGTGATCCGAATCCCTTACTAGGTTAACTCTTAACCTTAAGTAGCATGGCCATGCATTTACGATCCGATCACTCGAGGCCCAGAGATATCTCTCTGTAGAGAGGGCAAATCCCATCTCGATCGACCATGCCTCGCAAAGATGCTTCATGACAAACCCGAAGCTACCTTTATAACTACCCAGCTCATTTGAGTAGCGTTTGATAGCCCCTGGCAGGTCGATTCACATCTCAAGTACATACGACAATCTCAGTCTAAGGACAAGGCGTACACATTGTGTAGAGAGAACCATAAGAATAATTACTATGTCTCATGTTGGGTCGGTCCAACCCCATGTTCTAAACATGTGTCCACATTATTGGTTTGACATCTCCATGTCTATGACCGTGAAACATGGTCATCAACCGATACATGTGCTAATCCATCATTCACGTGTGTCCTCACATGAACTCCGACTAGGGACAACTTTAGAATAACCATACAAGTAAAGAGTTTCACAAACAAGTCACATACTTGTTAATCAACACAAAGGCAATATTCAAGGAACATTCATTAAATCATGGATACAATGAAATATCATCATCAATATGATTGCCTCTAGGGCATATCTCCAACAGCCTCCCACTTGCACTAGAGTCAATCTAGAAGATATCTAATACCCATAGCTCTTGTGTGCGCCTCATGCTTAGGGCTGGGAGAGGCTTCACAAAGGATCTCAAATATTCAAACTGTGTATTTTGCATATCTTTAAATCTCCTCGATTAAGGATCTCTCGAATGAGATGAAACCGCCATGCAAGATGTGTTTGTTCTTTGGTGATTCCTCGGCTCCTTGGCTTGCGCAATGGCCCCACCGTTATCACAAGAAAGATCCGCAGGATCGCACGCACTAGGAACCACACCTAGTTCGATTATGAACTTCCTTATCCAAACACCTTCCTTTGCCGCTTGAGGCGCAATGTACTCGGCCTCCGTTGTAGAGTCACAGCAGTCTCTGCTTGGAACTCTTCCAACTTACCGCACCACCGCTCAAAAGGAACACAAAACCCGATTGCGATTTGTAATCATCTTTGTCGGTTTGGAAGCTTGCATCGGTGTAACCATTTACAACGAGCTCTTCCTCACCTCCGTAGACTAGGAACACATCCTTAGTTCTTCTCAAATACTTGAGGATGTTTTTAATCGCTGTCCGATGACTCTCACTGGATCACCGTATCTACTCGTGAACACTTAGAGCATAGGAAACATCTGGCGAGTACACATCATAGCATACATGATAGATCCAATGGCCGAAGCATATGGAATCTTACTCATGCGATCTCGCCATCGCTTGTCGAAGGACACCGAGTCTTGCCAAGATTTATGCCATGAGACATGGGCAAGAACCCTTTCTTTGCCTCCTCCATGTTGAACCGCTTCAACACTTTGTCAATGTAAGTACTCGCTTAATCCTATTAGCCTTTTGATCTATCTCTATAGATCTTAATACCTAAAATATATGCCGCTTCCCTAAGTCCTTCATTGAGAAACTATTTTTCAAAGAGGTCTTAACGGACTCGAAAGATAGGAATATCATTTCCAATCAGTAATATGTCATCTACATATAAGATTAGAAATACGAGTGAGCTCCCACTTGTCTTCTTGTAAACACAAGATTCTTCTTCGCTTTTGATGAAGTCAAACCTTTGACCACTTCATCAAAACGAATGTTCCAACTCCGAGATGCTTGCTTCAATCCATAAATGGATTTTTGAAGTTTGCATACTTTTCTAGCATTGTTTGATCGACAAAACCCTCGGTCGTATCATATACACGTCCTCTGTTAAATTTCCATTAAGGAAAGCCGCTTTTGACATCCATCCGCCATATCTCATAGTCGAAATATGCAGAATAGCTAGAATGATCCGTATTGATTTAAGCATCGCTACATGTGAGAAAGTCTCATCGTAGTCAACTCCTTGAACTTGCCGAAACCTTTGCGACAAGTCGAGCTTTATGGATATGAACATTTCCATCCATATCAACCTTCCTTTTATAGATCCATTTGCACTCTATGGTTTTAACACCATCAAAGCGGGTCAACCAAATTCCAAACTTGATTGTCTCCCATGGATGCTATCTCGATCTCATGGCACTATGCCATTTCTCGTAGTCCTGGTCCATCATTGCTTCCGCATAGGTCGAGGCTCATCATTGTCTAACAATAATATATCTCGCGCATCATGCGAGCCTTCCCGACCTTCTCGTGGTGGTGGTGCTTCCTTTGCCATGGGTTCCTCAACTTGTTCTCGCCACATGGGCATCATTCGTCGAGTCTTCCCGATTGGTTCATCTTGAACTTCTTCAAGCCGCACTGCTCTTCCACTTGTCTCCCTGTTGAGAAACTCTTTCTCTAGAAAACACCACTGAGCGACAAACACTTTGCCCTCTAGTCGGTTGTAGAAGTAATATCCAAAGGTTTCTTCTGATATCCTACGAAAATGCATTTATCCGACTTGGGTGTGAGCTTGTCCGATCAGTAGTCGCTGACAAACGCCTCACATCCCCAAATCTTTAGAAAAGACAAACCGTGACTCTTCCTACCCATATCTCATATGGTGTCTTAACTACGGATTTAGACGGTACCTATTAAGTGTGAAAGCTGCCGCTTCTAGAGCGTAACCCCAAAAGGATAATGGTAAATGATCGTTTCATCATCGATCGAACCATGTCCAACAAGGTCCGACACGCCGCTCGATACCCGCTTCTTTGAGGCGCTCCGGGCGGTGTTAGTCTGTGGAACAATTCCGCAACTCTTCAGATGATTGCTAAATTCATGACTCAAATACTCGCCACCACGATCGATCGCAGAGCCTTAATTTTCTTGGCACGTTGATTTTCAACCTCATTCGAACTCTTTGAACTTTTCAAAAGTTTCGACTTATGCTTCATTAAGTAGACATATCCATATCTACTAAAATCATCGCGAAAGTTATGAAGTAATGAAATCCACCTCTAGCAATCATGCTCATTGGTCCACATACATCGGATGTATGATTTCCAACAAGTCCGACGCCTCTCAAAAGAACCTTTGAAAGGTGATTTGGTCATCTTACCAAGCAAACAAGCTTCACATGTCTCGTATGATTCAAAATCAAACGGTTAGAAGACCATCAAAGATGGAGCTTCTTCATGCGCTTTTCACTTATGTGACCCAAACGACAATGCCAAACGAGGTGGGATTCAAATCATTAGGTCGAAGTCTTTTAGCATTTATGTTAAAGATAGGCGCATCATCAAGATTTAAAATAAATAACCCATTCACAATGGGCTAAAAGCCATAAACATTCCATTTTTAGAGATCAAACAACCATTGTCTTTACTTGCAAATGAATAACCATCTCTCATCAAACATGAGGGGATAAAATGTTTCGACTCATACTAGGAACATAATAACAATTATTCAATTCCATAATAAATCTTGAAGGAAGCTGAAGTTGCATGGTGCCGACGGTCAACGCAAAGAACCCTTGCTTTATTCCCGACGCTAAAATCAACTTCACCTCTTGCGACTCCTCTACTTCTTATTAGCCCTCGCATCGAGTTGCAAATGTGAGCAACCGATCCAGATCAAATACCCAAGAGTTAATAGGAGAATCATGAGAAAATGTCTAAAACATTTATGACAAGTGTACCATGGGTGGAAGTCTTACTTCACCTTCTTCTTGCATTCATCGGAATCCATGTACTTCTTGCGCTTTCTCTTCCAAAGGCGCTTTCTTTACAATAGAAGCATACTGTCTCACTCCGTGTCCAAAGATTAGGCTTAGGCGTTGGCTTCAGATCATATCTTTAACCTTACCCTTATTCTTTGGCCATGGCTTACCCTTTTCTTGAAGCTAGACTTGTTCTCAAGATACCATCACATGGCTAGGCCATGCACACTTCTTAATGTCATTCTCTCACTGCTTTGAGCATCCCACAAAGCTCATTAAGGCCCTTATCCGCCCCATGCATATGGTAGTTCAAATGAAATGCCCATAGCTAGGTGGAAGAGACGCTAAAATGAAATCGCTTGCCAACTCTTGGCCAATTGGAAAACCAAGTTTATCCAAAGTCCGATCAGAACCAACCATTTTGATCACATGTGGGCCTACGGTGCACCTTCATTAACTTGCATTCCGTAAAAGCCTTAGAGACATTGAACCGCTCACCCCGGCTCGTGTCGAACATGTCCTTAGCGCTATGATCATATCATACGCTTCGATCCTCAAACCGCTTTTGAAGGTCAGTTCCATGCATGCAAGCATAAGACAACTAATCTCAAGAGAGTCATCACATGCTTTCTTGTAGGCATTTTTAACAAAGCAGCAGACGCATTATTTGCGTGTTCTTCGGGATTGGGGTGTCCGTAACGTTTTCCTTTTATCCGCCACGAGAACAATTCTCAAAGTTACGGACCATCCAATAGTTTGTTCCATTTAATTTCTCTTTCTCAGAATCGATCGCAAAGCAAAAGGGTGTGCGTGGTTGCTAGATGCCATTGATCTACAATAGGAAATGCAAAATACTAAGACAAATAAAACCATGATAGAGTAAATCAGTATTAAACAAATTTAATAGAATGTACTCCCACTAAAATCAACATCCTCTGTTGATTCTTAGCGATTCAAGATCCGCAATTAACGAAGTCTACTAGTGAGCTTTTGCATCACCGCTAGGAGACAAGGTACTTCGTAAGCAACACCTGCTAATCATATCTCTATATGACTCTTGTTGTTGGGTGACATCTCTATGCCCCGCGCCAACCTTATGCCCCAAGGCCCATAACCTTATGATAACCTTGTTAAGTTCACCAATCCTTATGCATGTAAGTATCCGATACAAAACCCATCTAGTCAAGGAAAGTTGATGGTGCCCTAATTTTATAGACCCACCATCAATTTACAAGACATGGGATGGTGCAAAGTTTAATTGGGAGGGCATATGTTTAACTTAACATTTTGTGAGGGATCGCTATACTTCTACCATTCAAACATGCATAGGAGTAAAACAATAGGAATAACATTCACACAAGCTGACTCAAGATGGCCCATTTTCTCATGGTGATCTCCATCGCCATAGAATCATCCACCATGATGATCTCCATCTCCATGGTTCATGTGTGCCATCCTCCAAGTGATGTGTCCTCCGAGTACTACTATAAGCTATTACTCATAACACTAGTAATAAAATACATGGATACTAGGAATCATCACAAGTCGGCACGCAGCCGTTAATACAATACTTTGGCAACACAATGGCTCCACCTGTGTTGCCGCACTCCACTACACGCAGTCATGCAAATATTACAAACATGCATCACATACACATTAGGCCATACGTCACATACATCCCGCAAAAACAAGTTTATGCATAGAATCGCAATCTACCGATAGGGGTCGAGGGGTTTCTCATGGGTTCGGCGGCGGCGCTACTCGCGATCATCTATGCAATTTTACATAGGATTTTGATCGGCAAATCATATTTACCACAAATCGACTCATCGTTCCGATTCGACCAATTTGTATCGATCTTCGCATGCCGCAACCGGTTTTACGTGTCACCGCTCACCCGATGGCGAATCCGACCGGTAGGGGTATGTTGTTTCACGACCTTAGCAAGATGATCACGGTACATCGATTATTAATCTAGGTTCCGATTCGATCAATCATATTGATCTTCGCATTCCGCGAATCGGTTTTACGTGTCACCGCTCTACCCCGATGGCGAATCCGACCGGTAGGGGTATGTTGTTTCACGACCTTAGCAGCATGATCACGGAAACCAGATCAATCCATTACCAGAACTATACAATCGATCACATCGATCATACCGATTTACATATCGCCATATGCAAATCACCCGAACCTATAACATGACAGCAACCGCTCTGATACCACTGTTGGGAAACGGGTAGGCTACACTAGCGCAAATTAAAAATTCTACCCGTAAACCAAGATCACTGCAGTTATAGATCACGGTCTTACCACTAGACGCGCAAAGTGCGAAGTTGATGCAAAGACGCCGGGGCGGTAGTCGCATCGCTGATGCAAGACGTCGGGCGCAGTAGTCGCACTACTTCCTCGCCCTCGCCGCGGCGCCCCACGCATGCCTCCTTTCTTGCGGTTCGTCCCAACGCCACGATGCAATACCCAAAGGTATCCACACGCACGGAGGAAGCGACGCACGCCGGACTACTAGATCCGCGCGAGCGACTAGGGCGTGGGAGGGTGGCGCCGTGGTTTGAGGATGTCACGAAAAACTCAACCTCAACCAGCGCCCGCTCTCCTTTTATAGACGCCCTTATAATGGGCTTCTACGAATAGAGGCCCATTAGGACTCAATGCCCGATCTAATTCGATCCAATCCGAATTAGACTTCAAATTTCTTAAGTGTGTGACCCTATGGTTCACATATGTTTAGACATGACGCGAGTACACATACTTGGTCAATAGTTGGTAGCGCCTCTAGCAAGACGTGCCAACTCCTAAATATACGTAAAGATCATATCTGACGAACCATCACAACGTTATGTACATGCCAATCCCTTTGCCTCACGATATTCAATGAGCCCAAGTCGACCACTCTTTCTCGATCCTCGTGATCCTAATCCCTTACTAGGTTAACTCTTAACCTTAAGTAGCATGGCCATGCATTTCTCGATCCGATCACCGAGGCCCAGATATCTCTCTGTGAGAGAGGCAAATCCCATCTCGACCGACCATGCCTCGCAGCATGCTTCATGACAAACCCGAAAGCTACCTTTATAACTACCCGCCATTCTGAGTAGCGTTTGATAGCCCCTAAGTAGGTCGATTCACATCTCAAGTACATACGACAATCTCGTGTCTAAGGACAAGGCGTATACATTGTGTAGAGAGAACCATAAGAATAATTACTATGTCTCATGTTGGGTCGGTCCAACCCCATGTTCTAAACATGTGTCCACATTATTGGTTTGACATCTCCATGTCTATGACTCGTGAAACATGGTCATCAACCGATACATGTGCTAATCCATCATTCACGTGTGTCCTCACATGAACTCCGACTAGGGACAACTTTAGAATAACCATACAAGTAAAGAGTTTCACAAACAAGTCACATACTTGTTAATCAACACAAAGGCAATATTCAAGGAACATTCATTAAATCATGGATACAATGAAATATCATCATCAATATGATTGCCTCTAGGCATATCTCCAACAGCCTCCCACTTGCACTAGAGTCAATCTAGAAGATATCTAATACCCATAGCTCTTGTGTGCGCCTCATGCTTAGGCGTGGGAGAGGCTTCACAAAGGATCTCAAATATTCAAACTGTGTGTATTTTGCATATCTTTAAATCTCTCGATTAAGGATCTCTCAATGAGATGAAACCGCCAAGATGTGTTTGTTCTTTTGGTGATTCTCGCTCCTTGGCTTGGCGCAATGGCCCCACCGTTATCACAAGAAAGATCCGCAGGATCGCACGCACTAGGAACCACACCTAGTTCGGCTATGAACTTCCTTATCCAAACACCTTCCTTTGCCGCTCGTGGCCGCAATGTACTCGGCCTCCGCTGTAGAGTCGCAATAGCTCCCGCTTGGAACTCTTCCAACTTACCGCACCACCGCTCAAAAGGAACACAAAACCCGATTGCGATTTGTAATCATCTTTGTCGGTTTGGAAGCTTGCATCGTGTAACCATTTACAACGAGCTCTTCCTCACCTCCGTAGACTAGGAACACATCCTTAGTTCTTCTCAAATACTTGAGGATGTTTTTAATCGCTGCCCAAAGACTCTCACCGATCACCTGTATCCGCCAGTAACACTTAGAGCATAGGAAACATCTGGCGAGTACACATCATAGCATACATGATAGATACAATGGCCAAGCATATGGAATCTTACTCATGCGATCTCGCCATCGCTTGTCGAAGGACACCGAGTCTTGCCAAGATTTATGCCATGAGACATGGGCAAGAACCCTTTCTTTGCCTCCTCCATGTTGAACCGCTTCAACACTTTGTCAATGTAAGTACTCTGCTTAATCCTATTAGCCTTTTGATCTATCTCTATAGATCTTAATACCCAAAATATATGCCGCTTCCCTAAGTCCTTCATTGAGAAACTATTTTTCAAAGTGAGGTCTTAACTGACTGAGCATAGGAATATCATTTCCAATCAAGAATATGTCATCTACATATAAGATTAGAAATACGAGTGAGCTCCCACTTGTCTTCTTGTAAACACAAGATTCTTCTTCGCTTTTGATGAAGTCAAACCTTTGACCACTTCATCAAAACGAATGTTCCAACTCCGAGATGCTTGCTTCAATCCATAAATGGATTTTTGAAGTTTGCATACTTTTCTAGCATTGTTTGATCGACAAAACCCTGGCCGTATCATATACACGCCCCTGCTAAATTTCCATTAAGGAAAGCCGCTTTGACATCCATCCGCCATATCTCATAGTCGAAATATGCAAAGCAATAGCTAGAATGATCCGTATTGATTTAAGCATCGCTACAGTGAGAAAGTCTCATCGTAGTCAACTCCTTGAACTTGCCGAAACCTTTATGCGATAAGTCGAGCTTTATGGATATGAACATTTCCATCCATATCAACCTTCCTTTTATAGATCCATTTGCACTCTATGGTTTTAACACCATCAAAGTGGTCAACCAAATTCCAAACTTGATTGTCTCCATGGATGCTATCTCGATCTCATGGCACTATGCCATTTCTCGTAGTCTGGGTCCATCATTGCTTCCGCATAGGTCGTAGGCTCATCATTGTCTAACAATAATATATCTCGCGCATTGCGGAGCCTTCCGACCTTCGTGGTGGTGGTGCTTCCTTTGCCATGGGTTCTCAACTTGTTCTCGCCACATGGGCATCATTCGTCGAGTCTTCCCGATTGGTTCATCTTGAACTTCTTCAAGCCGCACTGCTCTTCCACTTGTCTCCTGTTGAGAAACTCTTTCTAGGAAAACACCACTGAGCGACAAACACTTTGCCCTCTAGTCGGTTGTAGAAGTAATATCCAAAGGTTTCTTCTGATATCCCACGAAAATGCATTTATCCGACTTGGGTGTGAGCTTGTCCGATCAGAGTCGCTGACAAACGCCTCACATCCCCAAATCTTTAGAAAAGACAAACTGTGACTCTTCCCACCCATATCTCATATGGTGTCTTAACTACGGATTTAGACGGCACTTATTAAGTGTGAAAGCTGCCGCTTCTAGAGCGTAACCCCAAAAGGATAATGGTAAATCTGATCGCTCATCATCGATCGAACCATGTCCAACAAGGTCCGACACGCCGCCGATACCCGCGCTTTGAGGCGCTCCGGCGGTGTTAGTCAGGGAACAATTCCGCAACTCTTCGATGATTGCTAAATTCATGACTCAAATACTCGCCACCACGATCGATCGCAGAGCCTTAATTTTCTTGGCACGCTGATTTTCAACCTCATTCGAACTCTTTGAACTTTTCAAAAGTTTCGCACTTATGTTTCATTAAGTAGACATATCCATATCTACTAAAATCATCGCGAAAGTTATGAAGTAATGAAATCCACCTCTAGCAACATGCTCATTGGTCCACATACATCGCATGTATGATTTCCAACAAGTCCGACGCCTCTCAAAAGAACCTTTGAAAGGTGATTTGGTCATCTTACCAAGCAAACAAGCTTCACATGTCTCGTATGATTCAAAATCAAACGGTTAGAAGACCATCAAAGATGGAGCTTCTTCATGCGCTTTTCACTTATGTGACCCAAACGACAATGCCAAACGTAGGTGGGATTCAAATCATTAGGTCGAAGTCTTTTAGCATTTATGTTAAAGATAGGCGATCATCAAGATTTAAAATAAATAACCCATTCACAATGGGCGCAAAAGCCATAAACATTCCATTTTAGAGATCAAACAACCATTGTCTTTACTTGCAAATGAATAACCATCTCTCATCAAACATGAGGGGATAAAATGTTTCACTCATACTAGGAACATAATAACAATTATTCAATTCCATAATAAATCTTGAAGGAAGCTGAAGTTGCATGGTGCCGACGGTCAACGCAAAGAACCCTTGCTTTATTCCCGACGCTAAAATCAACTTCACCTCTTGCGACTCCTCTACTTCTTATTAGCTCTCGTGATCGAGTTGCAAATGTGAGCAACCGATCCGGATCAAATACCCAAGAGTTAATAGGAGAATCATGAAAAATGTCTAAAACATTTATGACAAGTGTACCATGGGTGGAAGTCTTACTTCAAATTTTCTTCTTGCATTCATCTAATCCATGTACTTCTTGCGCTTCTCTTCCAAAGGCGCTTTACAATAGAAGCATACTGTCTCAGCCCAGTCCAAAGATTAGGCTTAGGCGTTGGCTTCGAGATCATATCTTTAACCTTACCCTTATTCTTTGGCCATGGCTTCTTACCCTTTTTCTTGAAGCTAGACTTGTTCTCAGACACCATCACATGGCTAGGCCATGCACACTTCTTAATGTCATTCTCTCTGCTTTGAGCATCCCACAAAGCTCATTAAGGCCCTTATCCGCCCCATGCATATGGTAGTTCAAATGAAATGCCCATAGCTAGGTGGAAGAGACGCTTAAATGAAATCGCTTGCAACTTGGCCAATTGGAAACCAAGTTTATCCAAAGTCCGATCAGAACCAACCATTTTGATCACATGTGGGCCTCACGGGTGCACCTTCAACTTGCATTCCGTAAAAGCCTTAGAGACATTGAACCGCTCACCCCGGCTCGTGTCCGAACATGTCCTAAGCGCTATGATCATATCATACGCTCCGATCCTCAAACCGCTTTTGAAGGTCAGTTCCATGCATGCAAGCATAAGACAACTAATCTCAAGAGAGTCATCACATGCTTTCTTGTAGGCATTTTTAACAAGAGCAGACGCATTATTTGCGTGTTCTTCGGGATTGGGGTGTCCAACGTTTTCTTTTTATCCGCCCCGAGAACAATTTCAAAGTTACGGACCCATCCGAATAGTTTGTTCCATTTAATTTCTCTTTCAAGAATCGATCGCAAAGCAAAAGGGTGTGCGTGGTTGCTAGATGCCATTGATCTACAATAGGAAATGCAAAATACTAAGACAAATAAAACCATGATAGAGTAAACTCGTATTAAACAAATTTAATAGAATGTACTCCCACTAAAATCAACATCCTCTCATTGATTCTTAGCGATTCAAGATCCGCAATTAACGAGTCTACTAGTGAGCTTTTGCATCACCGCTAGAGACAAGGTACTTCGTAAGCAACACCTTGCTAATCATATCTCTATATGACTCTTGTTGTTGGGTGACATCTCTATGCCCCGCGCCCAACCTTTATGCCCCAAGGCCCATAACCTTATGATAACCTTGTTAAGTTCACCAATCCTTATGCATGTAAGTATCCGATACAAAACCCATCTAGTCAAGGAAAGTTGATGGTGCCCTAATTTTATAGACCCACCATCAATTTACAAGACATGGGATGGTGCAAAGTTTAATTGGGAGGGCATATGTTTAACTTAACATTTTGTGAGGGATCGCTATACTTCTACCATTCAAACATGCATAGGAGTAAAACAATAGGAATAACATTCACACAGCTTAGACTCAAGATGGCCCATTTTCTCATGGTGATCTCCATCGCCATAGAATCTGCCCACCATGATGATCTCCATCTCCATGGTTCATGTGTGCCATCCTCCAAGTGATGTGTCCTCCGAGTACTACTATAAGCTATTACTCATAATGACTAGTAATAAAATACATGGATACTAGGAATCATCACAAGTCGGCACGCAGCCGTTAATACAATACTTTGGCAACACAATGGCTCCAAATTGTTGCCGCACTCCACGACACGCAGTCATGCAAATATTACAAACATGCATCACATACACATTAGGCCATACTGTCACATACATCCCGCAAAAACAAGTTTATGCATAGAATCGCAATCTACCTGGATAGGGTCGAGGGGTTTCTCATCGGGGTTCAAGGCAGCGCCAAGCTACTCGTATCTATGCAATTTTTACATAGGATTTTGATCGGCAAATCATATTTACCACAAATCGACTATCGTTCGATTCGACCAATTTGTATCGATCTTCGCATGCCGCAACCGGTTTTACGTGTCACCGTCACCCCGATGGCGAATCCGACCGGTAGGGGTATGTTGTTTCACGACCTTAGCAAGATGATCACGGTACATCGATTATTAATCTAGGTTCCGATTCGATCAATCATATTGATCTTCGTGATTCGCAATCGGTTTTACGTGTCACCGCTTCACCCCGATGGCTAATCCGACCGTAGGGGTATGTTGTTTCACGACCTTAGCAAAGATGATCACGAAACCGCATCAATCCATTACCGTAACTATACAATCGATCACATCGATCATACCGATTTACATATCGCCATATGCAAATCACCCAACCTATAACATGACAAAGAACCGCCTGATACCACCGTTGGGAAACGGTAGGCTACACTAGCGCAAATTAAAAATTCTACCCGTAAACCAAGATCACCGCAGCTTATAGATCACGGTCTTACCACTAGACGCGCAGTGCGGAAGTTGATGCAAAGACGCCGGGCGCAGTAGTCGCATCGCTTGATGCAAGACGTCGGGCAGTAGTCGATTACTTCCTCGCCCCGCCGCGCGCCCCACGCACAGCCTCCTTTCTTGCGGTTCGTCCCAACGCCACGCATGCGCGCCCCAAAGGTATCCACACGCACGGAGGAAGCGACGCACGCCGACTACTAGATCCGCGCGAGCGACTAGGGCGTGGGAGGGTGGCGCCGTGGTTTGAGGATGTCACGAAAAACTCAACCTCAACCAACGCGCGCCTCCTCCTTTTATAGACGCCCTTATAATGGGCTTCTACGAATAGAGGCCCATTAGGACTCAATGCCCACCTAATTCGGATCCAATCCGAATTAGACTTCACTCTCTAAGTGTGTGACCTATGGTTCACATATGTTTAGACATGACGCGAGTACACATACTTGGTCAATAGTTGGTAGCGCCTCTAGCAAGACGTGCCAACTCCTAAATATACGTAAAGATCATATCGACGAACCATCACAACGTTATGTACATGCCAATCCCTTTGCCTCACGATATTCAATGAGCTCCAAGTGACCACTCTTTCTCGATCCGTGATCCTAATCCCTTACTAGGTTAACTCTAACCTTAAGTAGCATGGCCATGCATTTCTGATCCGATCACTGAGGCCCAGAGATATCTCTCTGGTAGAGAGGGGCAAATCCCATCTCGACCGACTCATGCCTCGCAGCATGCTTCATGACAAACCCGAAAGCTACCTTTATAACTACCTGCCATTTGAGTAGCGCTTGATAGCCCCTAAGCAGGTCGATTCACATCTCAAGTACATACGACAATCTCGTGTCTAAGGACAAGGCGTATACATTGTGTAGAGAGAACCATAAGAATAATTACTATGTCTCATGTTGGGTCGGTCCAACCCCATGTTCTAAACATGTGTCCACATTATTGGTTTGACATCTCCATGTCTATGACCTGTGAAACATGGTCATCAACCGATACATGTGCTAATCCATCATTCACGTGTGTCCTCACATGAACTCCGACTAGGGACAACTTTAGAATAACCATACAAGTAAAGAGTTTCACAAACAAGTCACATACTTGTTAATCAACACAAAGGCAATATTCAAGGAACATTCATTAAATCATGGATACAATGAAATATCATCATCAATATGATTGCCTCTAGGGCATATCTCCAACAAATGCTTCATGCAAACTCTGCCAAAAGCGAGAGGTGAACTGAGATCCTCGATCTGACACTATCTTCTTGGGCACTCCATGCAAACTGACAATTCTGGCCATGTACAACTCCGCAAGGCGATCTCCTGAGTACGTGGTTTTGACTGGCAGGAAATGGGCGACCTTGGTTAGACGATCGACTATCACCTGCATCGAATCGTAACTGATTGGGTCTTGGGTAAACCGTGATGAAATCCATCCCGATTTCTTCCCACTTCCATTCGAATCTTCAACGGTTGCAAGAAACTCGCTGGTCTCTAGTGTTCTCGCTTTACTTTCTCGATGTGTGTCGCACAAGGCAACGAACTCACGACTTCGCGCCAAATTTGGCTACCAAAATTTATTCTTAACATCCCGGTACATCTTGGTACTCTGTGGTGAATCGAATACTTTGAATCATGGGCTTCCTTTAAGATTAATCGTCTTAGATCGCGATATCCGTACACAGATATGACCATTAATCTGCAGTATATCCGAGCATCCTTGGTGAAATCTTTGAACTTCCTTCGCCATTTTGATCTTGATTCCGACAACACGGGATCCTTTGGTTGTGCTTCACGAATCGCTTCTCCGGTAGATCAGACTCTCCAAATTGGCTACAAATCCTTCTGATACAACTCTAGCCTTAGCTTCGAAATTATTCATAAAGTTTTGGGCAACTTTCAGTAATTCCAAAGCACTACAAGAACTCTTACGCTTTAGAGCGTCTGCAGAACTACGCTTGGCTTTTCCGGATGGTAGTGGATTCCAAGATTGTAATCCTTGATCAATTCTAACCATCTTCTCCGCCTCATGTTTAGATCTCGATCGTGAAGATGTACTTTAGACTCTTATGATCTGTGTAGACTTCACAACGATTACCGATAAGGTAATGACGCCAAATCTTTAAAGCATGCACTACGGCAATAATTCCGCATCATGAGTGGGGTAATTTTCATGTGGTCTTAGTTGTCTTGATGCATATGCAATCGCTTCCTTCTTGCATCGTGACACACCCTAGTCCTTGACGCGAAGCATCATAGTAGATATCAAGTCCTTCTCGACGCCCGTAGAATCAACATCGGGCCGTGGTCGCTTCAACTCTTGAAAACTTGTTTCACAAGTCAGTCCAAGCGAACTTCTTCTCCTTCTTCAACAATTGCGTAAGAGGCTTAGCAATTGAGGAGAATCCTTCGATGAAGCGGCGTAGTAACCTGCCATTCCCAAGAAACCGCGAACTGGGTTACGCCTCTGGGCGGTTCACAGTAACATTGCTTTTACTTTTCCCGGTCAACCGCTACTCCTCTGCGGTCATCACATGGCCAAGGAAATCCACTTCCTTCTTCCAAAAGTCACACTTATCGAACTTGGCATACAACCGATGCTCCCGAGTTTCTCCAATATTAACCTCGTGTGTTCTCACATGTGTTCCTTCTCTCGATTTGAAATAAATCGTAATATCGCCAATGAACACCACTACAAACTTGTCCAGTATTCCATGAAGACTTTATTCATCATGTTCATGAAGTAAGTCAGCATTTGTCACCCAAATGACATGACCAAGAACTCATAATGTCCATACCGCTGAGAAAGCGGTCTTTGGTATATCCTTAGGTAGATCTTCAATCGATGGTAGCCCGATCGCAAGTCGATCTTTGAGAACACTCGCCCTTCATCCGGTCAAACAGATCATCTATTCTCGGGCAATGGGTACTTATTCTTGATAGTGACCTCGTTGAGAGAACGGTAGTCGATACACATCCTCATGCTTCCGCTTTCTTCTCTGACGAACAAGACCGTGCTCTCACTATGATTTAACTTGGTCTTACGAAACCTTTCTCGAAGTTCTTCAATCGCTTTTCATTTCTACTAACTCGCCTACCGCATTCGACACGGTCGCTAGAAATTGGCGCTGTCCCCGGCACTAGGTCGATGACAAACTCGATGTCACGGTCTGCTGGCATTCCGCAATCCTTCCTAAACACATCCGGGTATTCTCCGACTATTGGTACATCCTCCATTGAAATGGTCTTCGATCGCACTTAGCAAGTGTCCTTCACGAACCGATGTGGCTAGAAATTCCACTTTCCTTCCATCAAGATTTCAATCACATGCTCTTCCGCCACAATCAAAGACCTTTGTGCTTGATAGCCAATCCATGCCAAGAATGACATCTAGGTTTGGGTGTCTAGAACAATTAGGTTGGCTAGAAACTCAACTCCACTTATGAGTAACTTAGCTCCTAAACAACCCACTCTAGAGCTTAGCTCGCCTCCAGCATTGAACTAATAGAGTATGCTTCAGCTTGTATAGCCTCCAACTTATTCTTAGTTGCAAAAACCTGCACACAAAGAATGCTAAGCTCCGTAATAAAACAAAACCGATGCGGTGATCAATTAACCAGAACTTACCCAAGATTTACGCCCGTGCTTCCCGTGCTCCTTCCAGGTGACGTGGTTGACCCGGCTTGACCACGGATCGCGCCCTCCTCCCGGCTGGTTGGGAGCTTGAAAGTTCCTCGTGGGTGACCCGTGCCGTTGTCTTATTTGGTGTAGCTCCAAGGTTGAAACGAATCGAGTGATCGCTCCTCTCGTGGACACCGACGGCGAGTGGCCTCGTTGACGCAAGTATAGCACACCCTGGCTCGCGACTTGTTGATCGTTGGATTAGCGCTGGTCGGCCGAGTACGAAAGTGTTCGGCAACCGGACGAGGTGTTGAGGTTGGTGCAGTGTCCCGCGAGTTCGTGGAGAAACCGCTGAACTGCGGTGGCACCGCCTTGCTCTCGCTGGAATTGCTGGCCTCCCGCTGATCATCCCGCTTGCGATTGTCTTCCAGCTTCCTTGCGCTTATCCTCCATGACTAAAGCTTTATTGATCGGCCTGAAGTCGTGAAGGTATGTGCAAGGAGGTTGACCAAGCCTAGTGTTCACCCTTTTAGAAAACGATCAAGCAGCCTTGTCTCGTTGCAACATCTTCGAAAGATAGCGAGCAAGTTGCAGAACTTGTTGAGATAGTCGACACCGACAAGCTTAGTTGTTTGTGTGGCACGAAATTCATCTTTCTTTAATTCAATAATTCCTTCCGTACGTGGTATTGGCGAATGTCAGAGAGAATTCCTCCTGTGATATTCTCGGTGCCTCATGAGCGCGCAGGTTCTCCCACCATTCTCGCCGCGATACCTCCAACCGGTGAGAGGCATAGAGAACTTTCTCATGGTCGCCGTGATTGAGTGATCGCAGCTTCCTTTCAATCACTCAAAGCCAATCATCGCCTTCCACGGTGAGACATGTCCAGCGAATGTTGGTGGACGGGTCCTCGCGAATTCCGCCAATTTAGAAGGTCCTGGTGACCATGAGCACCGGGCTCCTCGGGGTGATGATTGTTGCTATTACGCCATTCATAGCTTGCATTCGTTCATCATGGCATGCATCAATCGTGGTTCGGCCGCCATAAAAGACCCAAAGTTCTCGCAGATCCACCAAGGTGCCGTGGCGAATCGCTCCCGCCGCCGGGCCGCCCACTATCCGGTGTGCCGTACCCAACCACTTGCAATCGTTCGCGGTTGTCACTATCCGCTAAGCCCAAGGGTTAGATAAGGTAGCAAGCATGGGGTGAGTTCGAACTAAACGGGATTGGTTAAACCCAACAACAACCGAGAAACCAAAAGCAACTTTATTAATTAAGAACTTAGTATGGCTTGCAACAGATGCCTAAGGGCCTTTGCACTCATACTCACACTCAAAGAAAATAGCTAACCTAAGCACACAATCTAACGCCTAAAGGGCGACACAACTAGGCTTAGACCGACGCGACTTAACACACTAAGCCTCAATCGCGAACCTAGGCCTTAGCGAACTCGGGCCGAGAGGTAACCTCCACAACCACTACCAGGTTCCCTCGCTGTAGACCTTGAACTCGCTGGCATCTTCGCAAACTCGTCTCGTGCCCTGAATCGTGCAACAGAACAAAGCGCCGATGGCGCGATCGCTCCTCCGTTCGCCCACTTCCTCCGGGTCTTCCTCGATTCTTCATGTTCTTCTAGATCTTCCTCCTCTTCTTGGTCCGCTCGTGGTGGGCGCCCGCATCTCTTCCAGATGGCGATCTTCTCTCGCCAGTGCGCTCTTGTAGGCACCGCCTAGATCGCGGCCATCATCTCCATGGATTCTCTTGGCGCACGACGCATCGGCGCAGGTGTACCATCGTGGCATCTTCTTCTCCCTCCGTGGATGGATAGTGTGCGAGTAGCTCCACGGCGGCTGCTCGGGTGGTAGCGAAGACGGTTCCTTGCAGCCGCGCATGTAGATGTGGCAGATCCGGCATGGCCAGCGCGATGATTCCTGTATTCCTTCACTCATGATCCTCCCGACGGAGATGTTCAGCCGGTGGCTTGCTTTGGTGTTCATCCCGCGATCGCTGTTGGCTGCACTCATACCCCGCTTATGTCCATCCACCATCCAGCTTGTTGCCTCGTACAACTGGACGATCAAAACCTCCAAGTACCGCAGGCTTTCCAAAGTTCAAGCCACAGATCCTCCACAACGCTCACCATAGGTCTCATATGCAGGCATCCATCCAAAAGACAGAGAGAGGGTAAGAACAACTTAAAAACAAGCAGAGACAGGGAAAATTTAGCAATAGATGAGTCTAGAGAGATATGAGAGGAGTTAAGCAATAGGTTACTTTGCAAGTTAGTTTTCTTTTAGAAAATACTTTGGACTCTCTAAAACGGCCGATCTAACTAAGGTCAAGACTCTACACAAGATGGCTCGATACCACCTCCGTCTGACCCAAAATGCACTCGACCTCCGTATTCTCGTGACTAGTCCAGATCACGCTAGTGCACACAGCTGTAACATAGGTGAATATCAATCCACACCATCGAAATATAACATAAACGAATAGTTTGAGTAACAACTTAGAGTTTTGACCTTAAGGTCGAGGTTACAACTTATTGCCACGCAGGCTAACACTAAAGAAATATGCAGCATGAACGAAATAAACTCGCAACTCCAATCAAGACACCACAGTAACCGATCGGGATCGATGACCTAGCTATCAACCTTCTTCCACAAACTCCTCCTCAAAGCAGCGTAAGACTCCTCCACTTCGTAGGTTTGGACGCAAGTTTTACAACAAGCGTGAGTACACAAATCGCATTTCGCAAATCATACCACGTAATGCAATGTATAGATGCAGCTTATTCCAAAGAAAAGGCTTCGTGGTTCTTTTGCATAAAAGCAACATTTGCAATTGAATACAAATAATAGATTGAAAGCATAATTCAAAACAAATAGACAATAATAATTTAACAGTTGTTTCCACAAAGACACAAAGCTAAACAGATTATTTCACATAGCCATATGATTGAGATCACACAGCTCCCATTCCCACATTTTATGAAAATTACCCCTCATGTGAAATCCCCGAGCGTTGTCCATGACCGAGGACGCGGCTATTCGAATAGATTGTTTAACACTCGCAGAGGTTTGTACACTTTACCCACATGATACAACTAGTGTAGCTAGCACTAATCGTGAATAAAACAGTTCGGAAACTTCGCCTCAACATTGACGTTCTTATTCACACAAATCCCATATCACAAAGCTTAACCTATCCACCAACCCCAATGTTGAAACTCCGTAACCTATTAAGTTAGGCTCACTGCATATGCGGTCGACAAAGAGCTCGGGCCAATGGCGCATGTGTTAAGTCCTTAATTGACCAAGGCAAGACTTCCGCTTTTCTAACTAAACCACACGTATAAATCCCAATCACAAAGCCACCTGTCACACAAGATTCACCACTTGCCTCAGCCTAAATCTTTACCACCCAGTTGGTTTAGTGCAACACATGCCATCACGAGTAATAGCACACAAGACACACAGCTTTATCACACAGCCCATAGTCACTTAGTCATGTTCATAATTGCACTCACATGAGATGATGACTCGTAGCATGGCTAAGCAATTCTAGTCGTTCTAACCCACCATGTTGGCAATATGCTAATACCAACTAAGTGATAAACCAATCTAGGGCGACAAAAGATTAAGGTATACAAGTAGGCAAGGTGAACATAACAAGTTGGATCAATAACTAACCCAAAAGCATTTAAATACATAATTAAAGTAAATGCAATAATTCAACACAATGTAATTTGGGAAAACTGGGATTCAATATGATCAAAGGTATGACTTGCCTTGGAAAAGTTCTATGTACTGGTCTTGAACTTGGTTGAAGCCTTCTTCGACGAAAACCCCCGAAGTATCGACGTCTACGCACAAACGAAGCAAAAACAAACAAAACAAATAACTAACAGAGGCAAAACAAACTCCAAAAATTAAATAAAAATCTCAGATAAATAGATCTTGAATTTAGACGAATTTAGAAATTTGAATGGGCTCAATCGGAGTTCGGATGCAAAAGTTATGGCCTTTGAAGATTGAAAATACATAAAATGCTGAAAATCGAGATTTCATGAATTTCTGAATTATTTTCCTAAAGGAAAATCAGATTATTGCGCAAGCTGACGTCAGCGAGGACGTTCGGACGGTGTGAGGACCTCCGGTATATTGGAAATGTAACTAATTAAATTCATACTGTAGCACAATTGTTAATGAAGGAACAGTATTGCTCTTTATTAAAAATCGTGCTAAAGGTATAAATTTAACAAGTGACAGATCCAATAAACAGGATTCCCGGATATATATGTTCCACAATGGTTCCCAGGATCAATGACCATTGCATATATATCCTTCATCAACATTGCATCAAACACATACAAGTCATACATGGATATAATTAAACATAAGGTTACAGTATTCGGTTTGGTAATACAATATTAAGTGACTTGGTCACTTTAAAAGTCTACAGTGGAAGCAAAATAAACGGAAAAACAGTCCACCAATGGCCTCATCCACCCGCAGGCAATTGCGTGGAGGAAAGAAGTAGCGTCACTCGTTAAGCGCCACCGATCGGGCGCTAACTGCACTTCATATAAATAACCGTCCTCACCTGCAACAATAGGTGATAGCACCTTGAGTACGGAAGGTACTCAGCAAGTCTTACACAAACTAATAAAAGAAAGTGGTTATTAGAGCCTATTCAAAGGAATTGAATTTATACATGCATAAGGTCACAACATGAAGGTATAATGGTTAAAGTTTGCATAAAGCAGTACATCTTAACCTACAATTGCTAGTATTTGATAAAGCATTTTGATAAATCAAATTTGGACTAACAGTAAGGAAAAACATTAAATATAAACAGTACAGTGAATGATTCCCTCATGCAAACCGAAATTAAACCAAAACCAGATTTTTAAATAAAAACTCCTATACAGGTGACATCAATTCAAGTTATCGTCCATGACCGTGGACACGGCTATTCGAACAGTTTATACCCTGCAGGGGTGTACATCTTTACCCACATGACTTAGCTAGCCCGTTGCCTTTGGATGCCTCCGAATGATGACATACTTCCTTTGGTATGCCGACCGGGGAAACCAAGATTTGGTATTTTTCAACAAGCTAACACTATTGAGTTGGACCCCCATGTGTGAACTGATCCCGCTAGTGTAGGCTATACCACCTACTAACCACAGGGCACACATGTTGTGTCAAGAATGCCGATCCAAACAATTTAAAGCTTAATTGGGTTCCCTACCCATAGTAGAATGCTATCGGCACCATTAAGGTATCGTATATGCGACGAGGCACATATACGCCCTCACCCTCCTAAGAACATCTGATACTGACATACAAGCTCACATGGCATAAAACGCAGTCCTCAGACCTAAGCATCTATGCCATACAAGGTCAATACACATATCCTTACTCTCCTGTTTCCAACTCAATAGTCTCAACATTTTACTTAACCAAACAGCGCCCATACACTGCATGTGGAAGTACGTGGGGGACTTGAATTGAATAATCAGAGTTCGGTCCTTAATTGGTCCGGACAAGTCCACCACAAAACCCAATCTCGTGCACAAAAGCACCATCACTAGCTTCCTCTTGTCCAGATCAATTTAAATTTGAAATTCAAGTTTGACTTAAAGAAACTGGACAAAGAGTTTAAAGTAAGAGAAAGCTAATAGTGATTTCCCATGTTTGACAAGATATGCTTGTCAAACTCTAAAATCTCTAGACTGCATATCTAAGCCAAATCTGAAAATAGACCATATAGTATACAGTACTACACTAGAGTTGAGTGTATGGTTATAATCAATGTAATCCACCATGTCAGGTTATAGCTAGCTACTACAAGTCATATTTTGTAATTTCAGAAAAATAGCGTGCACAGATATCACTGGATCTGTAAAAGCTATTGTACAAAATCTGGGTTCAATATGGTGCAAAGAGGATGCTTGCCTTGGTAGTAGTATACTTCTGTTGCAGGTTCAGATTGTTCAGAGGCAGATTCAAAAACTTCAAATGAACCAGATTCTATAGAAAGCAAATAAATCCAATAAATGCCAAGACTGACAATAGGTTCAAAATGAAAGAAATATGCATGATCAATCTGGAAATGCATGATTACAGTATGCTTAAGCCATAACTACCCATAATAGTGATAATAACCCATTTTATAGCCTACTGTTTTCAAAAGACATAAACTAGGTTTCAGTGCAAAGTTCCAGTTTTCAGATTTTAAAAGAGCCAAAATGCGATTTTGCGCTTGAAAAAAGGAATATAGAACATGCAAAAGCTCATAAATGAAACTTAGCATGATCTTTTAGGGTAATTAATATCCCAAACCAATCTTAGTCTAACCCTAACTAGTTAGATTACATCAACTAAGAAGAATTTCATTTTTTGCCTAAAAGCCGACAAAAAGAAACAGACAGATCTCAACTAGAAGTTAAAATAGATGACGACAAGAATGGAAAGATCAACTTGTCATGCTGCTAGGGTTTAGTCAAAACCTAAATAAGATGGTAAGTTGACAGGAAGAACCCTAGGTTTTGAAAATGACAAGGAAACCGAAAAGTTATAGTATCAACTTTCCAGTTTAGAGCAAGTTAAAGCTACTGATGCTTAAAAGAATGATTCACAGCAGCTCCTAAGGTTCTTAAGATGCTCAAGATATCGAAAACTAGGGTTTTATCTTACCAGTAGAAGAAAGACACCCAAGTTTCTGAAATCTTGATGTTGATCAACAGAGAGATAAAATTTGATTTAACCTGCAAAAGATATCAAATCTTTAATGCAAGGTAAAATCAGTGCTTAAGGATGGATAAGCAAAGGATAGGAGCAAGAACTCCACTGGACAGCAAGAAGAAAATGAGCTTTAGTGGTCAACAATGGCAGAAGCTCAAAAAGCTAGGGTTTATATAAGGGAGCTGAGCTACAGAGCAAATGAGAAAGGTCTAGAGCTTGATGAGGTGTCCATTTAGGGCTAATTATCCCAAAAATTAGTTGCAAAAATTTTGGGATAAATCCTCTCCTCTGTTTACAGAGAAATCATGCACCGAGAGAGAGGAAGAAGATAAGAGTCACCGACATGTGGGTCCCATCATCATCCTCACCTGCGTGCTTCACAAACGCCAAAGAATATCACCGTCCGATTGGAAATGGCGGTGTGATAAATAGAGAGATTAAATGATTTGAATCGGTACCGATTAATATGGACCGCACGATCTAGATCGACCGACGGATTAAAACGGAGCTCAAAGGAATCTCGAGATCCACTTTCAAATCGACGTTGGATTGAAATCCAACGCCGCCTAAAAGAATACACGCCGCCTTTTAGATGTGATGGCACAAAGACCGTTGGATTTGATTTCTATGGTCGATGGAAATTGAACCGATGGTCCGATTGCATACACTCATGTGGACCTTACGATTGAAATCCAACGATCCACCGCTTTGGGCTTTAAAGGCCCATCAAAAAGGAGCGCAGAGGATTGAAATCTAAAGGCCCATATAATCGCGCGACTCGATTTCAAATTGAAATAAGCGGCGCGTTAGATCAAGAATGGACGGCCACGACAGTGGGATCCGAGTCGTCCGAATGCATACACTAATCTGACCACACGATGAAGATCCAACGCCCAAAGGAGTGCGGGCTTTAATAACACGCGAAAAGGAAAAGCCGAGGATTTGAATCTAACGGCCGGATAAAAGCGCCTTTATGTTTAAAGCAAAAGGAATGCGCTCTGGATCTCGAACGAACGGTGGAGATTGAAAAGGGCTCCGGAGTTGTCCGGTTGCACCCAATGATCTCGCTCGTTAGATCAAGATCCAACGGCGGAGATTAAAATGCACACGTGGACAGCTCGCGGGCGTTATAGCCTCACCCGTTCGATTGAAGATCAACGGCTCATATCAAGCGTGGAGTTCGGGCTCGCGCTCGAACGTGACAGAGCCGGACCAAGTTGAGTGGGTTGGACCGAGACACATGGTTCGAGTCGCTACAGTGATTAGGTTTGGATTTGGACCGGTTTAGTTGACCAGAACCTTATTCAAAAACTTTAAGGTTTGACTGGGCTTTTAAAAATAGCAAATAAATTTGTAAATTCATGAAATTTTTACTGTAAGCTACTGGGGTAATATATTTCCCAGATAAATTTTATAAACCATATTTTCACTTTATAAAATACATAAATATTTATTTCAGTCCGAAAATATTTATTCAAAGACAATAAATTTTTCTTTAAGTCAATTTAATTTCTAAAAATGCAACAAAAATATTTTTAGCCAAGATAATTTATCTAGGCTTTAATAAAAATACTTCCTGTCATAATACAAGTGTTACCTTGTATTTCCTTAAAACTCTAAATAAGTTTTTGGAATTTGGGCTAAAAAAGAAGGTTTTATTTGTAACAAAGAACTCCTAATCGAGATTAAGAATAAGAATGATATGAACAGAGCTCCATTCATGCTCATAATGCAGATTATTATCGTTGATAAAATTGGGTCATTACAAACCTACCCCCCTTAAGAAAATCTCGTCCCCGAGATTTGGAACAAGTTAAAGATTAGAAAGAAGTGAACTCAAAATGATCGATAAGGAAATTCAACATCTGTTGTTTTGATTTCCTTCAAAGATAGCAAAGAAGAACTTTACATAACAACATAGTGTTATATTTACATCTTTGTTTACATTGCTTTGTTTAAACTTTCCTTTCTTGATTCAAAGGAAAGTACTAAACAACAAAAAGATGGGGGTGCTCAATCTGCATCAGATCTTCGCGCTCCCAAGTGGCTTCATCTTCTGAATGATTAGCCCACTGAATTTTCAAGAACTTGACAGTACGATGTCTTGTCCTGCGTTCCATTGTGTCGAGGATACGTACTGGTTGCTCTTGATAAGAAAGATCAGGTTCGAGATCAAGATGTTCATAAGCAGTTTCCTCAATAGGAACACGAAGGCATTTCTTCAATTGAGACACATGAAAGGTATCATGTACTGCTGAGAGCGATTCAGGCAGTTCCAATTGGTAAGCTACGGCTCCTCGCTTTGCAATGATTCGGAAAGGTCCGATATATCGAGGTGCTAGCTTCCCTTTCACCTGAAAGCGATGAGTGCCTTTCATCGGTGACACTTTAAGATAGACATGGTCATCCACCTCAAAGCTTAATTCACGACGGCGATGATCAGCATAGCTCTTTTGACGAGACTGTGCAGTTTTCAGGCAATCTCGAATCAGGCGAACTTGTTCTTCGGCTTCCTTTACCATGTCTGGACCAAAGAATGATCTTTCACCAGACTCAGACCAATTCAACGGAGTCCTACAAGCTCTCCCATACAAGGCTTCAAAAGGTGACATTTGAATACTTGCTTGGTAGCTATTATTGTAGGAAAACTCCACAAATGGCAAAGATTTCTCCCAGTCTTTGCTATAAGATAGCACATAGGCTCGAAGAAGATCTTCCATTACTTGATTCACTCTCTCAGTTTGACCACTAGTCTGAGGATGATAAGCAGTACTGAAAGAGAGTTCAGTTCCCATAGCTTGATGAAGACAATTCCAGAAATGGGAAGTGAACTGAGGACCACGGTCAGAAACAATGACTTTAGGAACACCATGAAGACAAACAATTCTAGCAATATAGAGCTCTGCTAGTTGCTTGCCACTGAAATCGGTCCTGACCGGAATAAAATGAGCCACTTTGGTTAAACGGTCGATAATTACCCAAATGGCATCAGATCCCTTGGAAGTCTTGGGAAGACCAGTCACAAAATCCATACCGATCTCTTCCACTTCCATTGTGGAATAGGCAAGGGTGAAAGGGTACCAATGGCTTGATGTTCAGCTTTAACCCTTTGACAAATATCACATTCAAATGACATATCGAGCAATTTGTCTCTTCATTTGGCTCCACCAAAATGTTTTCTTCAAATCCTGGTACATCTTGGTACTTCCAGGATGCAAAGAAAACTTGGAATTATGAGCCTCTCTGAGAATTAGACTCTTCAATTCGAGATCCGCAGGTACTACCAAACGATTGCGATAGCGAATCATACCGCGATCATCTTCAGAAAATTCGTTGGCTTTACCTGCTCTCATATTCTCCTTGATTTCAGCTACCTCGGTATCAGTTTTCTGAGCCTCCAGAATCTGAGATTCTAATGTCGGCTCCACACGTAAGGCAGCAAGAAAACCTTCTCCCACCAATTCAAGACTTAGGCGCTGAAAATCAGCACACAAGTCTTTGGCCGCAGGTAGAGAAAATACGCAGTTGCATTGCGACTTTCTGCTTAAAGCGTCTGCCACAACATTGGCTTTACCAGGATGATAATGAATACCCATGTCGTAGTCCTTGATCAATTCAAGCCATCTTCTTTGTCTCATATTCAAATCAGATTGAGTGAATATGTACTTCAGGCTTTTATGATCAGTATAGATCTCACAACGATTACCAAGAAGGTAATGTCGCCAAATCTTTAATGCATGGACAACGGCAGCCAATTCCAGATCATGAGTAGGATAATTAGCTTCATGAGGGCGCAACTGCCGGGATGCATATGCCACAACTCGGCCTTCTTGCATAAGCACACAACCAAGTCCATGGCGAGATGCATCACAATAAATGTCAAAGCTCTTATGAATATCCGGAAGAGTAAGAACTGGAGCTTTAGTCAAGAGAGTTCTCAAAAGTCGAAAACTCTCCTCACACTTAGCTGACCATTCAAACTTCTTCTCTTTCTGCAAGAGCTGAGTCAAAGGTCTAGCAATCTTGGAGAAATTTTCAATGAACCTACGGTAATAACCCGCAAGTCCAAGAAAACTTCGGATCTCAGGGACACTCTTAGGAGGCTTCCAATTGAGTACATCTTGTACCTTGCTTGGATCAACAGCGATACCTCCTTCAGATAAGACATGTCCCAAAAATGCAACCTCCCTGAGCCAGAAAGCACATTTGCTGAACTTAGCATATAGTCGATGCCGACGAAGTGTTTCCAGCACAAGCCTCAAATGTTGTTCATGGTCTTCATCAGACTTGGAATAAATAAGAATGTCGTCAATAAACACGACAACGAACTTATCCAAGAACTCCATGAACACTGAATTCATAAGATTCATGAAATAAGTCCGCGCATTGGTCGACCAAAGGACATGACAAAAGATACTCGCATAAACCGTAGCAGTGGAGAAAGTCGCTTTAGGAATGTCCTCGGCTCTAACCTTGATTTGATGATAGCCCGACCGCAAATCAATCTTTGAAAAGACTCGGGCACCAACCAACTGATCAAAAAGATCATCAATTCGAGGCAGAGGATACTTGTTCTTGATAATGACCTCATTTGACGGACGGTAATCCACACACATCCGTAAAGTGTTATCTTTCTTCTTGACAAAGATTGCCGGGCATCCCCAAGGTGAGGAACTCGGTCGAATAAATCCCTTGTCAAGCAAGTCTCCAAGTTGTGTCTTTAATTCAACCAACTCATTGACAGGCATTCTATAGGGACTCCTGGATATTGGAGCAGTTCCAGGAACTAGTTCAATTACGAACTCCACTTCCCGATCTGGTGGCAAACCGGGAAGATCTTCTGGAAAGACATCAACGTACTCACAGACAATTGGTACTGACTCCAAAGACGGAGTGGTATCAACTTGGTGAGCACAAAGATGAGAGCCGGCTGCTTTGGAATGGTAAACAACTTGAATACCGTCTTCATTGGTCATAGAAATAGACCGTTGGAAACAATTAATTTGACCCTGGTTTTTGGACAGCCAATCCATACCCAAAATAACATCCAATCCTTTAGAATCAATCACAATTAAATTGGCTAAAAACTTCACCCCAAGGATTGTTATATTGACATCACAGCAGATTCGATCGGTTTTAAAGACCGACCCAGGTGAGTGAATAATAAAAGATGGTTGGAGGGTATGTATGTCTAACTGGTGTTGAACAGCAAAATGACTGCTAATAAAAGAATGAGATGCTCCAGAGTCAAATAAAACAATAGCTGGACTGAAATTAACTAGGAGCATACCCATAACAACTTCAGGTGCATCAGCCGCCTCTTCAGCAGTGATCTAGTTCACATGCCCACGGACTGGGGCCGGATCAGCTTTAATAGGTGGCCTCTGCGAAGGGGCTGGCCGCACAGGCGTTGGAGAGGGTCGAACAGGAGGCAATCCTTGCTGCTTTGTCATACACTTGTTGGCATAATGTCCCGGACGACCACAATGAAAACAGATGACCCTGTGGTTAACATTGTTGTGCAGGCGGGCTGATTTCCACCGTTTCTGATCGACCGTGGGAGGAGATGGGCGAGGGGCAAACACCGCTGGCCTGGACGAAAATGGAGCTGGTGCCCGCGGTGGTCTAGGCAACCACATGCGAGGCCTTGGTGAGCTGCCACCAGGAACAAACTGTGAAGTACGCTGTCGCTTGCGAGACTCCTCCAAAGCCTTACTCTTACTCTCGGCCACAATTGCTTTGTTGACCAAATGAGAGAAATTTCTGAAATCATGCAAAGCCATCGCCATCTGCAATTCCTCAGATAACCCATTCAGGAACCGGTTTCGACGACGGAGGTCCGTCGAAACATCATCAGGGGCATATCTAGCAAGGAAGTTGAACTCATGCAGATACTCGGTCACAGACTTTCGCCCTTGCTTGAGAGCGAGGAATTCCTGTTGCTTGATCATCATTACTCCCTCAGGAATATGTGCTTCGCGAAAAGCCTCCACGAACTCATCCCAAGTAGGGACATGTCCAGCAGGTTGAATGGCAAGGAGATTATCCCACCATATGCTAGCTGGCCCATCAAGCTGATAACTGGCGAAGAGAACCTTTTCCCTCTCGGAGCACTAAGCAATTAATAGCTTCTTCTCAATGATCCGAAGCCAATCCTCAGCTTCCATAGGATCTTGAGAGCTAGAGAACACTGGCGGGTTAGTCCGCTGAAAGTCAGCGAGACTGCCCTGCACATGGTGACCTCCTGCTCTCACAACCGGTGCAGCAGGTGAAGAAGTGTTGCGCGCAATCTGCTCCAGGATGCGCGTCTGGTCCATCCGATTGCGCTCAATTTGCATGAGCACATCGGCCATCGAAGGTGGTGGAGGAAGCTCCTCTTCCTGAGGACCACCTTGCGGGCCCTGAGAACTGGATAGTTCAGTCGGTCCTCCCTGAGAATGGGGAACCGAAGACGAAAGACCTTTCCCTTGTTGCGCCTGAGCACGAGTAGTAGGTCCTGTCATTCTGTTACCAAACCATGGTTAACAATATAACAAGGACAACTCGGCAAAAGCGAACAAGGTTACAAAAGAAACAATTAATGTACATATAATGCATCATGTCATGTCATGCATTCAAATTAACACCAACAGCAAAAACTTCATATAAACAGACAAAAGTTTCGGTTACAGCCCATATAGAAGTTGGCCTAAACAACCATTTTACAAGCCAAAAGTCAAACTTACATATTCTGTACAAAGTACTACTGCCCTATTACACACATTTTATTTATGGGCAACTACTAAACCGGAAGACACTCAACCACGAGGGTTCATTGCCGAGGTACTAGCATAAAGATCCCGATTAAAGTTCACCGGAAACTCCGTTCAAAAGATGAGCTCGGGGAACCGGTGTCAACGAGGATCCAAAGGGCTAATGAGGCGCCTCGGGGAACCTAATGATGGTGATGACCTCCGGGAGAGTGCGATCCGCAGAGTGCGAGGAAAGCTGCGATCATCAGAGCTTGGCGTGCTTGTCCATAAATGGTACACACCCGGTCGCCGGAAGTCGGTAAGAGGTGGTGCAGGCGCAGGGAGGTCGTTGTCACCATAAAGCGCGTTGCGAGGAACGCGGTTCATGTTGACACCAAGAAGCGGTACTCTGGGCCTCATTAAAGGCGATCTGGAGTTTCCCACAACTCCTCTGTCTGACGATGGATTTGGTCCATGATGCGGACCATTCTCGCCAACCGTCGACTTTGAGGTCTTCCCAAAGCGTATCTCGTCGAACATGCTCACTTGGAGGTAGGGCCTTGATTCTGGAAGTGGTCATAGGGTGGTTGAGACAATTAGTCAAATCATGACGAAGAAGGCTCATCATCCTGCTTGCCGCTTCTGAACCGCCATAGCCTCGGAGGTGGCAAGTGTTGAACGATGAGGACACTGCCGGCTACCGCCTAGCGATGACATTGATGAAGGCACCCAGTACTCCTCCATCCTGGACCTCGGTCTCGGCGATAAATGGCGTACTCCGGTGATAGGTGAAATTGGGCGCCACATCATGTCAAGTAATCTCAGAACCCATCCACGTCTTGACTCGAGTCTCCTTGACGGTACCACCCACTCATCTATAGACAAAAGACAAGATAAGAAACAATTCACTTTTAAGTAAACCAACAGAAAGTTGGGAAAGGAGTGACATTAAGGAGGATAAGAAATAAAAGATGTCATACTTAAGATTTCAAAATTATACTACTGCTTGAAAATAATTTTATTAGAAGACTCTCTAACAACTTCGCCATGCTACTTCTAACCTACGAGGCAATGTATGCTCGATACTGTATTTGTGAGGACCTCAGATATTGGAAATGTAACTAATTAAATTCATCTTGTAGCACAATTGTTAATGAAGAGCAGTGTGCTCTTTTATTAAAAATGCGTGCTAAAGGTATAAATTTAACAAGTGCAGATCAATAAGCGAGATTCGGATATATATGTTCCACAATGGTTCCCAGGATCAATGACCATTGCATATATATCCTTCATCAACATTGCATCAAACACATACAAGTCATACATGGATATAATTAAACATAAGGTTACAATATTCGGTTTGGTAATACAATATTAAGTGACTTGGTCACTTTAAAAGTCTACAGTGGAAGCAAAATAAACTGAAAAACAGTCCACCAATGGCCTCATCCACCCGCAGGCAATTGCGTGGAGGAAAGAAGTAGCGTCACTCGTTAGCGTCACCCTGATCGGCGCTAACGGGCACTTCATATAAATAACCGTCCTCACCTGCAACAATAGGTGATAGCACCTTGAGTACGGAAGGTACTCAGCAAGTCTTACACAAACTAATAAAAGAAAGTGGTTATTAGAGCCTATTCAAAGGAATTGAATTTATACATGCATAAGGTCACAGCAGAAGGTATAATGGTTAAAGTTTGCATAAGCGGTACATCTTAACCTACAATTGCTAGTATTTGATAAAGCATTTTGATAAATCAAATTTGGACTAACAGTAAGGAAAAACATTAAATATAAACAGTACAGTGCATGATTCCCTCATGCAAACCGAAATTAAACCAAAACCAGATTTTTAAATAAAAACTCCTATCTGGTGACATCAATTCAAGTTATCGTCCATGGCCAGTGGACACGGCTATTCGAGCAGTTTATACCTGCGGGTGTACATCTTTACCCACATGACTTAGCTAGCCGTTGCCTTGGATGCCTCGAATGATGACATACTTCCTTTGGTATGCCGGAAACCAAGATTTGGTATTTTCAACAAGCTAACACTATTGAGTTGGACCCCATGTGTGAACTCGATCCGCTAGTGTAGGCTATACCACCTACTAACCACAGGGCACACATGTTGTGTCGAATGTCTGATCAAACAATTTAAAGCGGTGGGTTCCCTACCCATAGTAGAATGCTATCGGCACCATTAAGGTATCGTATATGCGGCGAGGCACATATACGCCCTCACCCTCCTAAGAACATCGATCTTGACATACAAGCTCACATGGCATAAAACGCGCGGTCCTCGGACCTAAGCATCTATGCCATACAAGGTCAATACACATATCCTTACTCTCTGTTTCCAACTCAATAGTCTCAACATTTTACTTAACCAAGCGGCGCCCATACACGCATGTGGAAGTGCGTGGGGACTTGAATTGAATAATCGAGTTCGGTCCTTAATTGGTGGGACAAGTCCACCACAAAACAATCTCGTGCACAAAAGCACCATCACTAGCTTCTCTTGTCGAGATCAATTTAAATTTGAAATTCAAGTTTGACTTAAAGAAAGCTGGACAAAGAGTTTAAAAATGAAAGCTAATAGTGATTTCCCATGTTTGACAAGATATGCTTGTCAAACTCTAAAATCTCTAGGCTGCATATCTAAGCCAAATCGAAAATAGACCATATAGTATCTGATACTACACTAGAGTTGAGTGTATGGTTATAATCAATGTAATCCACCATGTCGTTATAGCTAGCTACTACAAGTCATATTTTGTAATTTGAAAAAATAGCGTGCCAGATATCACTTTGGATCTGTAAAAGCTATTGTACAAAATCTGAGTTCAATATGGTGCAAAGAGGATGCTTGCCTTGGTAGTAGTATACTTGCGAGTTGATTGTTGAGGCGATTCAAAAACTTCAAATAGAACCAGATTCTATAGAAAGCAAATAAATCCAATAAATGCCAAGGCCGACAATAGGTTCAAAATGAAAGAAATATGCATGATCAATGCGGAAATGCATGATTACTGATGTGCTTAAGCCATAACTACCCATAATAGTGATAATAACCCATTTTATAGCCTCACATTTTTTCAAAAGACATAAACTAGGTTTCATGCAAAGTTCCGGTTTGATTTTAAAAGAGCTGAAAAGCAGGGGCAGTTCTGATTTTGAAAAAGGAATATAGAACATGCAAAAGCTCATAAATGAAACTTAGCATGATCTTTTAGGGTAATTAATATCCCAAACCAATCTTAGTCTAACCCTAACTAGTTAGATTACATCAACTAAGAAGAATTTCATTTTTGTCGGTTAAGCAGACAAAAGAAACAGAGACAGATCTCAACTAGAAGTTAAAATAGATGGCGACAAGAATGGAAAGATCAACTTGTCATGCTTTGCTAGGGTTTAGTCAAAACCTAAATAAGATGGTAAGTTGACAGGGAAGAACCCTAGGTTTTGAAATGACAAGGAAACCAGAAAGTTATAGTATCAACTTTCGGTTTAGAGCAAGTTAAAGCTCGATGCTTAAAAGAATGATTCACGTGACTCTAAGGTTCTTAAGATGCTCAAGATATCGAAAACTAGGGTTTTATCTTACAGAGAAGAAAGACACCCATGTTTACGAAATCTTGATGTTGATCAACAGAGAGATAAAATTTGATTTAACTTTGCAAAGATATCAAATCTTTAATGCAAGGTAAAATCGGTTTTAGGATGGATAAGCAAAGGATAGGAGCAAGAACTCCTTTGGACAAGCAAGAAGAAAATGAGCTTTAGTGGTCAACAATGGCGTAAGCTCAAAAGCTAGGGTTTATATAAGGGAGCCGAGCTCTGAGCAAATGAGAAAGGTCTAGAGCTTGATGAGGTGTCCATTGGGCTAATTATCCCAAAAATTAGTTGCAAAAATTTTGGGATAAATCCTCTCCTCATTCTGAGGAGAAATCTGTATTGAGAGAGAGGAAGAAGATAAGAGTCGGTGACATGTGGTCCCATTGTCATCTCGGCCATGCGCGTGCTTCACAAGCGCTCAAAAGAATATCACCGTCCGATTGGAAATGGGCGGTGTGATAAATAGAGATTAAATGATTTGAATCGATTACCGATTAATATGGACCGCACGATCTAGATCGACCGATCGGGATTAAAGCGGAGCTCAAAGGAATCTCGAGATCCACTTTCAAATCGGGCGTTGGATTGAAATCAGCGCTCGCTAAAAGAATACGTCGCCCCTTTTAGATGTGATGGCACGGACAGTTGGATTTGATTTCTATGGTCGGGATGGAAAATTGAGCCGGATGGTCGGATGCATACACTCATGTGGACCTTACGATTGAAATCCAACGATCCACCGCTTTTGGGCTTTAAAGGCCCACGGTCAAAAAGGAGCGCCGTAGGATTGAAATCTAAAGGCCCATATAATCGCGCGACTCTGATTTCAAATTGAAATAAGCGACGCGGTTAGATCAAGAATGGACGGCCACGATTGTGCGGGGATCCGGAGTCGTCCGAATGCATACACTAATCTGGACCACACGATGAAGATCCAACGGCCCAAAGGAGTGCGGGCTTTAATAACACGCGGAAAAAGGAAAAGCCGTAGGATTTGAATCTAACGGCTCAGACAAAAGCGCGCCTTTATGTTTAAAGCAAAAAGGAATGCGCTGTTGGATCTCGAACGAACGGTGGAGATTGAAAAGGGCTCCGGAGTTGTCCGGTTGCACCCAATGATCTCGCTCGTTAGATCAAGATCCAACGGCGGAGATTAAAATGCACACGTGGACAGCTCGCAGGCGTTATAGCCTCACCCGTTCGATTGAAGATCAACGGCTCATATCAAGCGTGGAGTTCGGCTCGCTCGAACGTGTCAGAGCCGGACCAAGTTGAGTGGGTTGGACCGATACATGGTTCGAGCTCGCTATGATTAGGTTTGGTTTGGACGGGTTTAGTTGACGAACCTTATTCAAAAACTTTAAGGTTTGACTGGCTTTTAAAAATAGCAAATAAATTTGTAAATTCATGAAATTTTTCTCGTAAGCTATTAGGGTAATATATTTCCGGATAAATTTTATAAACCATATTTTCACTTTATAAAATACATAAATATTTATTTCATCAGAAAATATTTATTCAAAGACAATAAATTTTTCTTTAAGTCAATTTAATTTCTAAAATGCAACAAAAATATTTTTAGCAAGATAATTTATCTAGGCTTTAATAAAAATACTTCACGGTCATAATACAAGTGTTACCTTGTATTTCCTTAAAACTCTAAATAAGTTTTTGGACTTTGGGCTAAAAAAAAAGAAGGTTTTATTTGGTAACAACAACTCCCAACCGAGATTAACAAGCGTAATGATATGAGCGAAGAGCCCATTCTTTTATTCATAATGCTGATGTCTTTGTGATAAAATTGGGGCTATTCAGAGCGAGGTGACGATCGGCTTTGACAGTGGGTCCCACTGTTAGTGACCGCACTCACGGTGGCCTGGTCTACTAGAGCCTCGAAGTGAGGACCCGGTGGACCATGCCACGTGGCGCGCGCGTGGGTGATGATTGGCGCCACTGGCCGCCACGCAGCGTGCCGGTGACGCACGCACCGACGTGGATGACGACAAAGCGGCGGCGGCTCGGGCCGTGCAACAACGGCGCAGCGGCGCTCCCGGCGAGTCCGATGGTACCAGATTGAAGCTTCGTGTTATGCGAACATGATGGTGCACTCCGCAGCGCGAGACACCGAAGATGGTCGGCGGCGGCGGCGCGGAGAGTCTCGGGCTCGTCCGAGATCGGAGTTCGGTGGTCTTCGTGAAGCCAAGGCCACCGGAGGTAGCCAGAGCTATTGCGGCGGAGGTGCGAGCGATGAGGTCGGCGACAGCGGCGGCAGAGGAGCTCACCGAGTCGCTTGCGGGTGAAAAAGCGGCAGACAACGGCGGCGGCAGGGCTCTCGGGTGATCTAGGGTTGGGGTTTTGGTGCGGTGTTCATGCGATCCGGGGTCCTATTTATAGGAGCTCGGGGGTGCAGGGAGGCGGCGGCAAACCCTAAAAAAGAGTCCGAGAAGGGCACGAACTCGATCTCGTGTTTAAAGGAATTCGGGATATGATTTCACAGGGAATAGGTGCGGGAGATTAGGGATAAGATTTGGCGGTAACAGGAGTTTAGTTAGGAAGCTCGTTGTCGGATTGAGCTTCTAAGCTCAATGGCGGGCGGCAACCAGAGCTCGGGCGAGGAAAAGCCGCGTGAGAAGCGGCGACCTCGGCGGGCCTTGCGATGAAAGCCACGCGTGTACGATCGGGCCGAGTCACCGCCCGAATCTAATCGGACGGCTACAAATCACTCGGACATTGAGTCGCGAGCAGCCCACTCGCATCCCACCGTCCATTTACGATCGAGCGGTGGAAAGCGCTCGGCGCTTCGGAAGGAAAGAAAGCGGAGGCGGCGGTGGGGTCCACTGTCGGCGTGAGCTTGAGAAGCCTTGTGGCCCCAGCCTTGGAGCGGAGTGGGGTGCGGGCGGGACAATGGGCGGAGGTTTGGATTCGGCGAGACTATTCGAGATTATTAATAGTTTTCTAATTTAGAAACTACAGAAATTCAAATAGGCAATAGAAAATAGCAAATGAACTCGAGAAAAATTCTAGAAAAATCTAGAAAATATATACGAGCACATAGAACCAAATAAAATAGTTTTGGCTATTGTTCATGTTGGGATTATTCATTAAATGTTTTTATTGTAAAGTCAATATTAAGCTTTTGAAATTAAATTCTAATAAATCCAAATGGTGAATTTTTCCTACTAACTATTTAAAAGATTTTTAAGCTCTGAAAATTGGGATATTCAGGTCCAGACCTCCCGGTCTGGAGGAGGTCTTTTGGTCTTATGTGTGCTCACGAGGTCCGTGGCGTGCGATGAAGGATCGGCGGCCACGACCTCCTTCGTTCGATTCGTTTGGACCTCTCGAGAGCTCAAATGTTCTAAGTCTTTTATGTTTCAAATTTCAAAAGTGCATAACCGTCATTTTAACTCCTTTTGAATGATTCGATTCTTGTAACTTTGTTATACTATGAACTTTAATCGAGAATGAATTTGGCAACCTTTTTTATGTAGCAGAAAATTATTTAAACAGCATGATCTTGTTTAGTGAAAATGGTTATCTAAAAATTCATTGAATATTTGTAAAATACATAACTTCTTCTCTGTAATTGCAAACTGAGCAAACTCAACTAGGTAAAATCTATCTGTAGACAGGCTGTAATATGATCTAGGCCTTGTCTTTATTTATGTTCCTGAAAAATGATATATGCTAGTTTTAGAACTTAGAAAAATCATAACTAATTCATTATAACTCCAAATTGTGCAAACTCAGTTTTGCTGTTGTTAGGATAACCTTATCTACCTACCATAAAAAGTTCAGCTTCTAGATCATTATAGAAATTTTTGCCATGAACAGTAACCAAAATTAATTTAATTATGATTTTCAGGCTGAGAGAACTTAGTTTAGCCATAACTTTTTCATGCTAAGTCCGAATGGAGTGATTCTTGTTTCTATAATTGTCTAAAATCAACCCCTAGCTGCTGTATAAATTTCATTGGATTTGTATGTTCTTTGCTGTTGAGTTCCTTTTGGTGTTCTTCGTTCTTATCGGTTTTTATCGCCTTTTCGCGTTAGGTTAGAAGAATTTATTGAACTGAGCACTCCTCTGACAAGAACAAATTCAGCAAGGCAAGCAGTTTGATCATTTCCCATTTGATCCCATTACTTTTAAAGTCTAATATTTTGTTTAACTTCTATGTATGCATTGCTATTTTGTTGTTAAATTGAATAGTTAATCCTCTAGTTGCATAATCTGTAGGTAAATGAATATCCTCTACTACTGAGCCTAGGTTATTTCTGTGATTAGAGTTCGTTGGATGAGCTCTTGTCATAGTAGATTCGAATAAATATTGTTAGCCATGCCTAGTTATCGATAGTATTGGGCGATCATCGACTTAGTCGGTGGTCTTGATCACCAAATACTTATATTATTCCATTATGTCTAGTCCTTGTGTTTTACTAATTTGCAAATCAAAAGCGAAAACAAAACTATATCTCGACTTGGGCACAATGGTATGTCGGTGTGATCTGTTGGGTGTGAATGGAATGGTGCCTAAGTCCCCAAGGACCGAGTTGCTTGTGTCACTAAGCCAGCGCTTGTGCGTGCTAACCACACTAGGGGATATGGAACCTCTCTTGACTATGTACTTTGGGAGGTGTTAATTATGAGTGAGTCGGTGGGTGTGTTGTGTTGTGTTGTGTGTGGTGTGGGAGAGCATTAGCGAACCAAGTTGGAACATTTAATGTATCCTTATCCCCGTGGGTTCGGCTCTTAATTAGCATCGTCCATTGGAAGCGTCTTGTTAGACTTAGCCGTGCTGCATACCAAAGGAAGTATGCTAACGTGGGTGGTGGAAAGGCGGTCTATCGTGTGGGTACATTGGTACACCTGCGGGTTAAAACTATCTGAATAGCCTCGTCCTAGGTTATGGACATGCTTGGTAGGTCGTGCAAGAACTAGACTACAACCCTTTTAAAAAAACTTAAACTTGACATGGGTGGTATGAAGGGGGACTTCATGCTATTGTTGTGGTGGCTATTGGGTTAGTCACTTCGAGGATGTTGTCAACTATCTATTGTTATATTTGTCTCTCTTTTATTTGAACAATAAGGATTAATTGCAAACTTGCTTTTAAATGTATTACATTATTGCAAATAAAACTTGCTTTATCACGAAAAATAAGTCGAGCCTCCTCCACTTAAATAAAGCTTGCATGTAGTTAATTATAGTTACATTTACCTCACACGTCGGTCTTGCGAGTACAAAAACAATTTTGTACTCGGATGCTATCTTAATTGTTTTGTTGCGAGAGGAAGAAGGTGAGCCCCAAGGGCCTCACTCTTGTGAGATGTGTGGTTTTACGGGACGACTAGCTCGGCCCGATCGGTTGCCTGTGGTTTATGAGGCTAAGCGATCGCATTTTGGTTTAAGCCATCTTATGGCATCTTTTGCTTCATTGTTTCCCCTTAACTTGTCGTTATTTGGCGGTCGGCGTGTTGTAATAACCTTACTTATATGTCGTCTTTTGCTAGACTTGTTATATCGTGGTATGAATGTGATGCCTATTTTGTTGAGGGTGTGTATCTGCTTATTCTGGGAAGTATACGCATCTCGAGTCTTGGTTTATTTAATTCGTGGTGTTACGGTCAATGGATGACTAAACATTACAAGTTAAGTAAACCGGGGTCTCACAACCACGCTCACGGTGCATGCGCTCGGTGGGACCTGGCCGTCAGCAACTCTACGCCAAAATAGGATTTAAAGCATTTCATTAACTCCAGCTCGGGCCCACACGTCATAGAAACAGTGAGTCATTTAATTAACAGATAAGCCAGGTATTCTTTCATGCCTGGTCCCCTGTCTTGCGATGATATTGATCATGGCCAGGTATTCTTCCATGCCTGGTCCCCTGTCGCGGCAATAGATGGAGTATTGGGGTTGATACGTGAAGTTCGCTCTCCACATCATATCTCGAAGAATAAGGTGAGAAAAGATACTAAGAAGGATGAGGAATAAAAGATATTCCTAACTTAAACTTTCTGAAATTAATTTAATAACTTGAAAATAACTTTGACCAAAGACTTGCTAGACTTAACGCCCATGCTATCTCTAACCTATAGTTAGTATAGCTTTGATACTGTATTTGTGGGACCCAGGTTACTTCCGCAAGATCAAGGCATTCCCGGTCTTATGGAGATAACTCTGGGTCTCCTGTGAATAGATTCCAACTTAACTCCATCTAAGCGAGAGGCTTGACCAAAATCTAGAGCCTCGACGATCATGCGTGCTGCTCCTCTGCAAGCACTACATGATAATCGGTTCTCCAACAGTCTAAGCACTACACTTAGTGAGTTAAATGGGAAGCCACGAACAGCGAGCATGAGATCATGTTGGCTCCCAAGATCAACGACCAACATGCCACCAAACTCATGTTTAGAATTGATCACATCCATACAACACTCATACATAAATAGCTCAAAAGGCATACATCATAGTAATCCAAGTTTACAACTATTACAAGTGGCCGACCGGCCAAATTCAAATAAGATCATAAAGTAGCAGCAGAAACAAGTAAATAAACCAAAAGACCAACATGGTATGCCCATAACCCGTCGGCAACCGACTGGAAGTTAAATGATAGCACTACTCATCAGTGTCGCCTAAATCGACAATGACAAGCTCATTGGGCTCGATATCTTCCTCACCTGTAAGCCAATAGACAAACCGGCTGACTACGAAGGTACTCACAAGTCTTACACAATTAAAAATTAGTTATGCATAAGGTCATTCAAAGGATGGTTCATATTGGCTTAGTTTTGTGAAAGAGACGCAACAATTTATACACATACTAGCTTTTAATTTGCCATTTTGAAAGCAGATTTGAAATCGAAATAAAGCATGTGATCGAATAATAATTTCAATGACAAATGAATCAAACAAACAACAAAGTGGCAGCCCACTTTGGTAAAAAAAAATGCATGAACATCCCATTCATGCCGAGTGCCAAGTTTACCCACAATTTAAATTCAAAGTCTAACAATAGTAACTCCCGAACTCAAGCGATCGTCCATAACCGCGAACACGGCTATTCGAATAGATTTATCTCTGCAGAGGTGTACTACTTTACCCACATGACTCGATTAGCCCGTAAGCCTCCGGATAATGACACACTTCCTTTGGTATGCTTGGTGGGAGAATCGAGATCTGATCGTTTTAGCAGAAAATACTATTGAGCTAAGTCCCCCATGTGAGATGTTTCCTGTCTTAGTACAAGCAGTGTATAGCACTTGCTAAGGGGCTCACAGAGTTATATTGAAAATACCGATGCAATATAAATGATAATTGGTGCTCCCTTGCACACTATAGAAAATTACATTGGCTCATAAGGACAAATGATCGAACACAAATGCCCCTACACCACCATGAGACTTAACACAATAGAATCTTCCCCCTACTTAACCGTATAGTACCCATATCCCGCGTGTGGTAGCACGAGTTTTACTTGAATCAACGATGTTACCAAAGTTTGGTCCTTGTTGGTCCAGACAAGTCAACCACTTACCCAAATCTCGTGCACGAAGGCACCATCACTAGCAACCTCTTGTCCAGACCCAAAACATAGTTTAAAATGATAAAATTTAACTTAAGAAACAGATACGAAGATCTGAATTAAAAATAAGATAATAAAATTTGTGTATCCCACAATTGTCGAGTTATTCCTGACAATCAACTACCGTATCTAGACTTGCATGACTAACCAAACTCGTATAACATATTGCACACAATCCTAACTTAAGCATGTGGTGCTGAATTAATTCAAGGATAACCTCAATAAATAGGAGATAGCTAAATTATACATCACAAAAATAGCGACATTATCAAAATAGCATGCAAGCAATTATCATTGCACTATCTTAACAAAACTGGGATCAAATATGATGCAAAAGAAAGTTCAAATCATGCTTTCCTTGCTGGTAGACCAATTATTCACTCTCAGTAGCGTACGAGTCAATATCAATCGCTTCGGAATCTACAGAATAAAAATACCGATAAACACCGAGAAATACCTCAAAAATCAAAGTGCTAAAAAATGCATGACTTTTCTACAGTAGCTAAGTCATGATTTTATATGAATTTAGGTGAAATAATTATTCCATTTGGATTTAGTATGTGAGAGTTATGGCAGCATGAATTCCAGTTTTCTGGAAAATCCAATTAAATTGAGATCTGTTACTATTCACTAATTTTAATTATTTGGTGAAAAATTGCAGAGTAGTGAGGGAAAAGGAATTACATAGATAAATAGAGAATGGTGATACAAGCTCAAAATAATTTGGTTCATCTCATTTGGAGTTTTTATGAATTAGCTATGTATTTTCAAACTTATCAACCTTTTTCTATTGTAAAAAATAATGTAGTTAATGGATGATTTTCCAAAACTACCTTCTCTGTTACTGAGACATGTTTGAAACCTAACTTAAAATAAAGTTTATCAAAAATTAAAATTATCAAAGTTGGTTTCACTGCTTTTTTTTTAGTTAGAATGAAAAAGTTATGCACTTATCAAGTTAATACAATTTCCAGTGTGCAAATAATTCGTTTTCGGATTTTTGGTCTGTTCAAAAAGACCAGTGGGAGGTCGTTAGGGTCGTCTGTACAAAATGATCACGGGGTGGTCCCAAGGGTGGTCTGTTCAAAATAGTAACAAGAAGGTCTTTAGGGTGGTCTGTGCAAAACGATCACGGGTGGTCTTTAGGGTGGTCTTTGCAAAACAATCGTGAGGAGGTCTTTGGGGTGGTCTATGCAAAACTTCCACGGAGGAGGTCTTAGGTTGGTCTGTGCAAAATGACCACGGAGGAGGTCTTAGGGTGGTCTGTGCAAAACGACCACGGAGGAGGTCCTGGGGGTGGTCTTTGCAAAATGACCCTGAAGTGGTCCTTCGAGTGGTCTTTGCAACAATGACCCCGAGGGAGGTCCTGAGGGTTGTCCTTGCAAAACGACCACGGGGTGGTCCTTACGGTGGTTTCTGCAAGACGACCCCGAGAGAGGTCCTGAGGGTTGTCCTTGCAAAATGACCACGCGGTGGTCTTTACGGTGGTTTTTGCAAGACGACCCCGAGGGAGGTCCTGAGGGTTGTCTTTGCAAAATGACCACGGGAGGTCGTGGCTTACGACAACAGGACTTTACAGCCTGCGCTTTTGCACGGTGACTCACCAGCACTACGCACCACGGCGGAGCCGCAAGAAGCGAAAGTGCAATAGTATTGCGCACAAGTGGTGGTGGCGGCGATTAACATAGCCCGTGTCGGTGGCTAGCCGGAGAGAGGTGGTGCTAACAAATACGGAAAATACACATGCAGCAAAAGAGCTCCGCAGCGTCCAGTTAAGCGGGTGCCCAAGCCTCTAAGGACTTGAGAGCTACCTGAGCTAGGAGAGTGCTTGGAGAAGCTCAAAGATGATTGGACAATGTCGGCATCGAAGATGTCGGGAGTGGCAGCTTGCGGTTCACGCGAGAGGTCGGTGGAGCAAAATGAGGAGAAGTGAAAGGTTGGGACAACGAGAATCTCATGAGGATGCTACTAGAGCAATGAATTGACAAAGTACTACTTTGGAATCCAAGTGGGAGGTGTAAAGTTCCTTCGGTGGAAATGATCAAGACTTGATTCATTTGAAAGTTGTTGTGCATTAACGGAATCGTTTGAGGGTTATCAATCTTATGTCTAAAGCCACAAGATGGCGCACAAGCGTGGCAATACTTACGAGTTGAAAATGACAAGGAAAGTCCTCAGTGCGTGCTGGAGCGGCCAGGCGTCGGGTGGTCAGAGCTACAAGCAGGGCGGGAGCTTGCATTGCAAAAATAGACATAGAATGGATCACAAAGTAGGGAGAAACCAGCTTGGAGGAGCTTACCTAAGAGATGAACTCACAAGAGCTTCCCTCTCCTCGGTCAAGGAGAAGTGAATTGATTTGAGGACCTGAGGGTTTTAAGCGGGTGAAAACGACGTTGTAGGCGGCGTGAAGTGAGGAGCTCGGGGTGGTCGCGGCGGTGGATTGACGGCGTCGGCGGAGCCGTTATGGAGTGCGTTGGGCGTCGCGGCGCATGGAGCTCGGCTCTGCGCAAGGTCGAGGGCAGAAGGCGGCGGTGGGGCCCACCTTGCGGTGACTCAAATGCAAGCGTCGCGAGGTCATGTTAAGGGTCCTCATGAGTCGTTGGATTCAAATCGGAGCGGCTCGGTCAAGTGAGGCGTTAGGGAGGCCGACGCAGTTCTTTTGATCTAGACCGTTGATCTCTAGCGGACGGTCCAAGCGTGAGTGCGGCGAGGTGGTGCAGTCAGCGGTTGGCTCCGGGTTGGACTCGAGTCAATGAGCAGTGCTACTAGTCTAGGTTTAGGGTTTGGTAGAAATAATTTAACTTGTCTACTTTGACCAAGGCCTTAAAAATAGGAATAAAATTCCTAAAATTATGAAATAAATCATGGTGGTTCCTGGGAAGGTCTAGTGTCCATTAAAATTCTTAAATATCATTGTTCATGATATAATGTGTATAATTTAAATTCAAACTTAATATAGGTCTTTAAATTATGTTTGAATTTTCTTAGGGTGTTAACTAGTCCGAAACTTTTGGGAAAAATTATATTAATTCATGATAATTGTTCTAACATTTGAATAAATTATTTCGAGAAGGTGAACAAGAATTTGTGTTCTTGTTTTTCTTTTGGAGCTTATATTTGAGTTGTAGGTTTTATCTTTGTTCCAGATTTTCCAAGTTCAATTTATGAAGTAAATGCTTGAAAATAATGATGCATACTCATGAGATGCATAATAATCCTCTTTATTAACTTGGGGATGTGTGAGGACCCAGTTTATTTGGCTTGTAATGTAACCAACCACAGGTCCTAGCATCACAAATCAAATAAGCGATCCTCGAGATATGTATACTTCCGAAGCGGTATACACACCCGGTACAAATTAGACATCAACTCCATTCCAAACATAGAGTCCAAACATCACACTAACGGAGGATAAACAAATAGTAGAGATAATACAGACAATGGCCGGTGTACAAGATACACAAATAACAACGAGAAAGGCAGGAAGCAAAGTGCCATAAGATGGCTATAAACAAAGCCAATCGGCGTGCCTTCAACCCACAAGGCATCGTAGGACCGCCAAGTCTAGTCGTCCAGAAGCGGCAACGACTCACGAGTGAGGACCAGAGCTCACCTTCTTCCTCTGCAACAAAAACATTAAGCAAAGCACGAGTACAAAGATTGTCTTTGTACCCTTAAAACAGCGTGTGAACTAGCGACTGTTCATATGCTACATGCGAGCTTGTTTAGTGGAAACCATATGTTTTATTTGCATAAAGCCAATTTTCATTTGCAATAATGTAATCAGTTTAAAGGCAAGTTTGCAATTCATTTTAATGTTGAAATCTGATAAAAGTAATAATAACAAAGTAAGTAAAAACATCCTAGAAGTGACTATCCCAATAGTCACCACCACAATAACACGAATCCCAGGATCCGTTACCACCCATCAAGTTTTAATTTAAATGTTGTAGTCTAGTTCTTGGGGCGTATCCAGGCGTGTCCATAACCTGGGGCGAGGCTATTCGAATAGTTTTAACCTGCGGGTGTACCAATGTACCCACACTTGAGACCTTTAAGCCAGCACACTTAGAAGGTATCAAGCCTGACTAAGTCCTCTGAGACTGTTTCCAATATTGTGTATTAACTATGAGCGCTCGTATGGATGAAATCCATACGCTTACATGGTAATAAGCCGAAAGACAACTACCCGCTCGGGATAAAGCTTTTGGACCTTCACCATGCTCCCACCTCCATCCCTCCTGCGACCTCCTGCGACAGACCAATACCGCCAAAGTACTAGGTCAGAGGTCCCATATACTCTAGTGTAGTTATGCGCAAAATGCTCGTCTGGTGGCGCAATAACTTTCGGTCCTTAGCGGCTCGGGCACCTTTCGGTCACACCAACAGATCACACCAGTCTTACCATTGTGCCAAGTCTAAATCATTTTGTTTTCATTTTAATTTTGCAATTAAACCTAGCAAAATCTGAAACATAAAGTTATAGTAAATTTTGTGTGATCAAGGTTACGAACTAAAGTCGATAACGCTTGATTCTCTGAATAGCTAAGCATGTCTAAGCAAGTTGACCGGATCTACTAAGTGATAAGAGATCATCCATGCGATCTCTAATCACGACAAATAACCTAGGCTCGGGTAGTAGAGATCAACATTTTGTCTATAGGATATGCACGACTCTGGTTTAACTAAACAATTTAACACAAATTAAGCAATGCATACATACAAGTTGAAACAAAATATTAGACTTTAAAATCTGGGATTTCATGATCAAGCGCTTGCACGGTTCTTTGTTGCTCGATATGGTGCGGATGATCGTCCTCGGGGTTGCGCAAATATCAAAGCCTAACGATCGAACATAACGACAAATAAGAGCGAAAAACACCGACAAAACTCAAACATTCAACAACATCAAACAAGCCAAAACTCACACAGCCAGACTAAGCATGCAATAACAAAATTTTAGAAACAGAGAACAAATCATTTTAAGTTGTTAGCAATTTTCCATGAATTTTCTAAGCTAAAAACACAACAAGTCACTAGTTAATTCCTTAACAAATTCTCATGAAACAGAACCAGGGTATAAAACCTATCTAATAGTTAGTATCTTTGAAAATGAAATTTCTGAATTGGGTTCATTTAATTTGGACAATTATTGGAAGAGATATGCATTTTCTAATTTAGAAGATACATAAGACATCATTTTATTAGCTAACAGATTTTTGCTACAGAGACATGGGTGAAGTTAATTTTATCAAGTAGCATACTTAAAATGAAAATTATGACCTGGTTTCATGCAATTTGGATAAAAATTGAATTAGTTATGCATTTTCTAAGTTTAAATGAATTAACGATTACCTGAAAACATATTCTGAAATACTAAAGCACTAAATCCTTTTCCACATGATCGATGGCCCTGAGCCAGCGGCGGGCCTGTATGACAGCCCGACAGAACGGCGCGCGCATTAAAGTGGCGTCGGGCGTATTCAAAGAAATCGTCTTGGCTCGCTAAAATGCAAACCAAAACACTCCACAGTGAAATCGCTTCCCATCGAGAAAAGCGCATAACAGAACTACACAAACCTAGCGGCAACATGGACCCACATGGCGGTGACACAAAGTGAAATGCAGCGGTTGGATTAAGCGATTTCTAAGCGTGATTAACCAAGAGGCCCACAAATCGAGACTCAAAGAAGACATGATTAGAGTTAAACTAATCTTCACCGGCGGTTCACCGCGTGAAACACGGAGCACGCGATGGCGGCGGCGCGCAAGCTGATCTTGCAAACCGGGAGGTTTACGGCGAAAAGTGGTACCTTACGGTTCGCAGAGACCTAGCGAACTTCGGCGCCGGTGACGCGGACCCGAATGCGGCGCGGCGTGGCGAAGCGAGGCGGAGAAGAAGGTGCGATGCGCGGAGATGGCGCTACGGAGCGCGAAAGCTTGAGAAGGTGCGCCACGAATCGCGGAGACACGAGAACAATAAGCCCGATCTTGATGATGGAGGAGGGCGGTGGCGCCGGAATTGACTGCGGCGGCGCTTTCGAGAGTTTGGAGAAAGCGGCGCCACGGCCTCGGTGATGCACAAAGCGAAACAAGGTCACGGTTGGGCTTCAGCCGGTGATGCCATCCTAAGGGACCAAGTGGCGGCTGGAAACTCACGAGCGCCAATAAACTTGGCGAGATCACCGGAGCGGAGCGGCGAAGTGGCTCGGATGATTCAGCAGGTGCTACGAGCCGGAGCGGGCAAAATGGATGCGGCGGGAGAGTGGATCACGATGCGATCGCGGGCTCGGCGGCGCTAACTGCAGCGGCGTTGCTCTGGGTTCTTCTCGTGGAAAGGAAATTTGGGCGGAGAAAACACGAGAATGGGCGCGAAGGGTAGTGGATGGGCTCGGTGGGTAGATGAGATCGGCGATGCTTCACGGTGACACGAGACAAAAGGTGGCGGCGGCGAGGCGTGGCAAGCATGCGCTGCGGCCGTGAGCTTTCGGTGGTGCGGAGAAGGCGAGTCGATCTTGTGAGATGGGACCCACATGTCGGCGAGGAGCAAGCGGTGCGAGCACGAGGCGGCGCGATGCGATTAGGTGGTTTGACTTCGATCGAGCGTGCGGCCGTTGGATCGAGATGGGCGGTCGAGATTGATGTATGCATGGACGGTCGGTTGCGCGCGCGGCGTGGATCGTTCGATTTGCATCGGACGGTCGCGATCAATTGGACTTGGGCGGTGCGATTAGTTGTGGCGAACCAAGTGTGCGAGTCGGACTCGAGCACGAGTTGGGTTGGGCAGAAGCGATACCTTTAGAATTTGATTTAAAAGGCAGAGAAGGTTTTGGGAATTTTTAGAGGTATCTCTGAGCTCAAAAATTTCAGAAATTTTATAGTAGCTACTAGGGACAGAGGACAACCTTGTATAATTTTCCAGAACTTTTTATGCACTGCATTGTTCTAGAAAAATTCACAAGCTGCTGTCTGAGGAGTTTGACCAGATTTCAAGCGAGTTGACTTGGCCATTTAAAATAGCAAACAAAATCTAAAAATTGTGAAATAATTCAGGAGGTAGATAGGATGATCAAGATGGTAGGAAAAATAATTTCAGAGGATGATCACAAGATTGAAAGCTAAGAATCTGATAACAACAATTTCAATCACAAGAATTAAATTCTAAAATTGGAAGTTGCTAGGGAAAATTTGGAAAACTCCCAAATGATTTGAAGAGACAACAAAAGTTTTATTTCTCCTCAAAATTTTACATTGGAAATACAAACCCTAAGTCGAGTTTGTTACAAATCTCCCCATACGGGAATCTGCCACTAGAGATTACGATCAACAGGAGAAAAATGATGGGTAATCGCTCGGAGGCGATCTTCCCGCTCCCAAGTGGCTTCATCCTCGGAGTGGTTTGACCGCTGAACTTTAGGAACTTGATAACACGGTTCCTTGTTCGCGTTCGGCTTCATCGAGGATCTGACGGGGCGCTCACGATAAGGCAGATCTTCACGCACATCAATATTTTCCAATGGCGTTTCCTCAATTGGAACACGGAGGCACTTCTTCAATTGTGACATGGAAAACATCATGCACTCCTTCAGCGTGGTGGCGCTCCAACTTGCATGCAGCTCCACTTTCTTGATGATGCGATGGCACGACATATCGAGGCGGTTGCCCTTGACACGGCAGCGATGTCCCTTGAGGCGAGACTTTGAGATACACAAAGTCATTGGGTGGAAACTCGAGCTCCGCGGCGCCCGATCGCTAGCTCTTGCTGGGTGAGCTATGCGCCAAGTGCTCACGAATCAGCGCACTTGACTTTCGCCTCATTGATCGAATCCGGCCAAGAAGCGCCTTTGCGATTTACGGCGATTCAACGGTGTTCTGCGGCGCCCGTCCATACAAGGCCTCAAATGGTGCCATCGGAGACTAGCTTTGGAAAATTTGTTGTTGTAGGAGAACTTCGACAGCGGTGGCACTTCTCCCAATTCTTTTCATAGGAAAGAACACAAGCGCGAACATATCTTCAAGCACACGATTGTGCCGCTCGTCGACCATCGATCGAGGATGATAGGTGGTGAGCGAAGAAGGGTACCATGGCCTCCTGCGGTGTGCCAAAATCGGAAGTGAAAAAGAGACCACGATCGACACTATCGTTAGTGGCACACCATGCGACTCACAATGTGCGGGATATGTAAAGATCCGCTAGGCGATTCACATCAATCTTAGATCGCCTTTGGAAGGAAATGGGCCACGCTTGTCAATCGATCAATGATAACGATAATGCATCCTTCCCGCGAGAATGCAGGGCGGACGGTGATGAAATCCATGCCTCTGAATCCACTTCACTGCGGTATATGCAGGGTGAAGAAGACTGTGGGCGATGCTCGGCCTTGACACGGCGGCATGTGTCACGAAACCAACGAACACAGCAATCTCGCGCTTCATGCGAGTCCACGAAATCTCGGCGGATCTTGATACATTTTAGTGGCCGGGATGGATGGACAAAGGCGAATCATGGGCCTCTGAAGAATCAAATCCATAACTCTGGGACCTTTGGGACCACAAGGCCTTTACTCAAACCATACAACACAGTGCTCATCTTACGTGAAACACTTGGTGATCCATCCTTGATATTGCAGCGGATTTTGCCCACACCATCATCGATTCTTTGTCTTTGCTTGATTTGATCCACCAAGGTTGGTTGCACAACCAAGGCGACAAGGAACCATGCTCACCAAACCCAAGTTGAGGCAAAGAAGTGCAAGAAGTGCGGTACATTGCTCTTGGATCATCAAGTATTGCGATTACCCCTTTGGCTCGGTTACGCCGGCAACCACATTGGCTTTGCAGGGATGATCTGAATACCCATGTCATAATCTTTGATCAATTCCAGCCATCTCCTTTGCTGAGGTTCGGATCTGGTGAGTGAACAAGTATTTCAAACTCTTGTGATCGGAATACACCTCACGTGATTCTGATCGGATAATGCGCCAAATCTTGAGTGCATGAACCACACGACAAGCTCTAGATCATGGGTGGGATAGTTGAGCTCATGAGTCTCATTGCACGGATGCATAGGCAAAAGTGCCTTGCCTTCTGCATAGAACACATCAAGTCCTTGACGAGAGGCATACGCAATAAATATCGAAGCTCTTGTGGATATCGGAAAGAGTAGGCTGGATGAAGAAGTCAATCGTTGTTTGAGCTCACGAAGCTCTTATCACAAGCAGAGACCACACAAACTTCTTGTCCTTCTTGAGCAATTCGGTCATCGACAGCGATTTTGGAGAAGTTCTCGATAAAGCGTGGTAGTAGCAGCTAAGCAGAAAACTCCGCACATCGATGTTGACTTGCGTTTGCCCCAAGATAGAACATCAACGACCTTGCTTTGGGATCCACGACTATGCCTCATTGAAAGAACATGGCCCAGAATGCCACTTCCTTCAACGAACTCACATTTCTTTGAACTTTGCATATAGGCGGTGTTCCATAATCTGCCCAAAACAATCTTGGATGCTCGGCATGCTGCCTTGATCTTGGAATAGATAAGAATATCATCAATAAAGACCACCACAAATTTATCCAAATACTCCATGAATCTGAATTCATAAGGTTCATGAACAAAGTGGAGCATTGGTTAAGCGAAGACATGACGATTGTGTACTCATCTGACCATAACAGTAGTGGCCGTCTTTGGAATATCCTCGATGCGATCCACGATGATACCCCATTCTCGAATCAATCTTTGAGAACACCTGGCTCGATCAAGCGATCAAGCAGATCATCAATACAGGGCAAGGGATATTTGTTCTTCACCGTCACCTCATTGAGGGCGGTAATCAACACACATGCGCAAAGTCTTGTCCTTCTTCACAAGAATCACGGACAACCCCAGGAGATGGCGGGGCGGATGAAACCCTTTGCTTGAGCTCACCAGGCGCTTCTTCAATTCTTCTAGCTCATTGGGAGGCATCAGTCGGCGCCGAAATCGGGCGGTACGAGCGACAACTCAATGACAAACTCAAGGTCTCGAACGGAGGCATCGAGCAAATCTTAGGAAAGACATCCACAAAGTCGAATACTATAGGAACATCCACGAATACGCAAGGCGGCTTCCCTAATGCACCACAGATGTGGCCCTGCGGTGCTGTGAAAATCAACTTTGCTCGCTGAAGAGTGGTGAGATAGACAATCTTCACAGCACAATCGATCTGCCCCAAGTGTTGGGACAACCAATCCATGCCAAGAATCACATCGAGCTTCTGAGCTGAGCGAGAATAAGATTTGCCAAAAATCCACTCCTTTGACTATGATAGAACATCCAGACAACGTAAATCGGCTCTCATTTCCACTTTGGAGGCGGATGAGCAAGAACCCCCAAAGGTACCACGTGAAGACTACTAGCGGCAAATGATCTTGAAATAAAGAATCGATGCTCGAGAATCAAATAATGCTGCGGCGGGACGAGAATTAACAAAAGTGTACCAATCCACGACATCTGGCGCCTCGAGCCTCCTCAAGCGCGAAGGTGGTTGGCTTCGACCTTGCTCGCACCACAGGGCTTCGGATCATCTTAGTCGGTGGATGACCACTCCCTGCCGCGTTCTCCATTGGGGCGAGGGCTCTTTGCGGCACTCTGAGGGCAGCGTTGGCGTAGTGGCCCTTGTTGTGGCGAAAACAAGTAACCTCGGCGCGCCGGATTACGGAGGCGCTCTGTTCTTGGATCGCGGCGCGCGTGGCTGAAACTCACGGCTGCGGTGGGCGAGCTGAGTGCGAGATGGCCTCGGTCTTGAGTGGAGCAAAGCGGGCCACGCTGTCTTTGCGGCCAGAGACGGCCGGTGTGGTGTGAGTAGGCGTCGCCTCCATTTGCGCGGGACTTCGTGACGCCTTTGCCTTATGCTTTCGGCAACAATGGCCTTATCTACCAAGGCACGAAAGTCGAAGAAGTCTACAATAGATAGCTTGTCCTGCGGCTCCTCGGGACAAGCCATCCATAAACTTCTCTGCTTAGCCTCATCGAGGCCACCTCTCCGGAGCATAACGAGCCAAATGATTAAACTCGTGCAGTGCTCAAAATCACGATTTGCGCCCTTGGCGAGCGCGAGAATTCTTTCTTCTTGACTTCATCAGGCCATCAGGATGTGGGCAAACGAAAGGCGTCGAACTCCTCCCACGCGACCACATGGCCGCGGGCATGGCGAGATAGTTCTCCCCACGGGAGAGTCTTTGCGCCCTCAAGGTGGTGGGGCGAGAAAGTGCCTTATCACTGTGCACGGCAGGGCTATGTTGAGCTTTCGCTCAACCATGCGCGACCAATCATCGCTTTGTCGAGAGGTCCTCGGGCGGGAGAAAGTCGGTGGCTGCGTGCACGGAGGAACTCTGCAAGTCCGCGAGTGCAGTGACCGCCACCACCAGCGAGTGGAGGTATTCCTAGCAATAACCTCCGGGATGCGCCTCTCGATCCATGCGGTTCGCTCGTCTGGCGAGAACCTCGACCATGGTCCATGGGCCCTTTAAACCACCTTTAAAAAAAAGGGGAAAAAAGGGGGGAAAAAAAGGCCCCCTTTTTTTTTAAAATTTTTTTAAAAAATTAAAAAAAGGGGGGGGTTGGGTTAAAAGAAGGGGTTTCCTTTAAAAAAATTTAAAAATGGAAAAAAAATTCCAAATTTTAAATTTTGGGGGGGTTTCCAAAAATTTTTTTTTAAAAGGGGGGGGGGCCCCCGGGGGTAAACCCGGGGGTTTTTTAAAAAAAAAAAAACCCCCCAAAAAAAAAAAAATTGTTTAAAATTTTAATTTTTAAAAGGGGGGTGGGGAAAAAAAGAAAGGAAAGGGGGTTTTTTGGTTTGGAACCTCTTTTTTGGGCAAAAAGGGTTTGTTTTTGGGCGGGTTTAAAAAAGGGCCCTTTAAAAATTTTTCCCCCCCGGGGCCCAAATTTTGGGGGGCCCCGGGCCCCGGGGGTTGGGGGGCCCCGGTTGGGGGCCCCCCCGGGGAAAGCCCAAATTTTCCCCCCCCCGGGGGGGGGGGTTTTTTTTTTTTTTAGGTTTTTTTTTTTGGGTTTTTTAAAAGGTTTTTTGGTTGGGGGGAAAAGGGGGCCCAAATGGGGGGGTTTGGGGGGGGGGGAAATTGGGGGGGGGGGAAAAAAAGGGGGGGAAAAAGGGGAAAAAAGGGGGTGGAAAAAAGGGGGGAAAAAAAAAGGGGGGGGGGGGAAAAAAAAGGGGCCCAAAAAAAAATTTAGGGAAATTTTGGGGAATTTTTTTGGGGAAATTTAAACTCCCAAAAATTTAAAAAACCCAAAAAAAAAATTTTTAAAAAAAATTAAGGGGAAAAAAAAAAAAGGCCGGTCCTTTTCCCGGTTGGGGTTTTGGGCCCCCCTTAAAATTTTTTCCCCAAAAAATTTTTCCCCCAAAAGGGGGGTTTTTCCCCCAAACCCCGGGGGCCCCGGGGAAAGGGGGGCCCCCCCCCCCCTTTTGGGGTAAAGGGGAAACCCCCTTTTTTTTTTTTCAAATGACCACGCGGTGGTCTTTACGGTGGTTTTTGCAAGACGACCCCGAGGGAGGTCCTAAGGGTTGTCTTTGCAAAATGACCACGGGAGGTCGTGGCTTACAACAACAGGACTTTACAGCCTGCACTTTTGCACGGTGACTCACCAGCGCTACGCACCACGGCGGAGCCGGCCAAGGGCACGAAAAGGTCTGCAATAGTATTGCGCACAAGTTGGTGGTGGTGGCGACAGTTAACATAGCCCGTGTCGGTGGCTAGCCGGAGAGAGGTGGTGCTAACAAATACGGCAAATACACATGCAGCAAAAGAGCTCCACAGCGTCCAGTTAAGCGGGTGCCCAAGCCTCTAAGGACTTGAGAGCTACCTGAGCTAGGAGAGTGCTTGGAGAATCTCAAAGATGATTGGACAATGTCGGCATCGAAGATGTCCAGGGTGACGCTTGCGGTTCACGCGGAGAGGTCGACTGGAGCAAAATGAGGAGAAGTGAAAGTTTGGGACAACTTGAGAATCTCATGAGGATGCTACTAGAGCAATGAATTGACAAAGTACTTACTGGAATCCAAGTGGGAGGTGTAAAGTTCCTTTACGGCTGGAAATGATCAAGACTTCGATTCACTGAAAAGCTGTTGTGCATTAACGGAATCGTTTGAGGGGTTATCAATCTTATGTCTAAAGCCACAAGATGACGCACAAGAACGATGGCAATACTTACCAGAGTTGAAAATGACAAGGGAAAGTCCTCAGGTGCGTGCTCTGGAACGACCGAGAGCGTCGGGTGAGGTCCGAGAGCTACAAGCAAGGACGGGAGCTTGCATTAGCAAAAATAGACATAGAATGGATCACAAAGTAGGGAGAAACCACTGGAGGGGAGCTTACCTAAGAGATGAACTCACAAGAGCTTCCCTCTCCTCAGTCAACAGAGGAGAAGTGAATTGATTTGAGGGACACAGAGGGGGTTTTAAACCGGGGTGAAAACAACATTGTAGGCGGCGTGAAGTGAGGGAGCTCCAGGAGTGGTCGCAGGCGGCGGTGGATTGACGGCGTCGACTGGAGCCGTTATGAGTGCGTTGGAGCGTCGCGGCCGCATGGAGCTCAGCTCCTGCGCAAGGTCAGGGACGAAGCTGACAGTGGGGGCCCACCTTGCCAGCGACTCAAATGCAAGCGTGCGAGGTCATGTTAAGGGGGTCCTCATGAGTCGTTGGATTCAAATCGGACAGCTCAGGTCAAGTGAGACGTTAGGGAGGCCCGAACGGTTCTTTTGATCTAGACCGTTGATCTCACAACGGACGGTCCAAACGTGAGTGCGACGAGGTGGTCTGGTCAAGCCAGTTGGCTCGGGTTGGACTCGAGTCCAATGAACAGTGCTACTAGTCTAGGTTTAGGGTTTGACTGAGAAATAATTTAACTTGTCTACTTTGACCAAGGCCTTAAAAATAGGAATAAAATTCCTAAAATCATGAAATAAATCATGGTGGTTCCTGGGAAGGTCTAGTGTCCATTAAAATTCTTAAATATCACTGTTCATGATATAATGTGTATAATTTAAATTCAAACTTAATATAGGTCTTTAAATTGTGTTTGAATTTTCTTAGGGTGTTAACTAGTCCGAAACTTTTGGGAAAAATTATATTAATTCATGATAATTGTTCTAACATTTGAATAAATTATTTCCAGAAGGTGAACAAGAATTTGTGTTCTTGTTTTTCTTTTGGAGCTTATATTTGAGTTGTAGGTTTTATCTTTGTTCCAGATTTTCCAAGTTCAATTTATGAAGTAAATGCTTGAAAATAATGATGCATACTCATGAGATGCATAATAATCCTCTTTATTAACTTGGGGATGTAGAGGACCCAGTTTATTTGGCTTGTAATGCTTAACCAACCACCCGTCCTAGCATCACAAATCAAATAAATCGATCTCAGAGATATGTATACTTCCCAGAAAGCAGTATACACACCCCGGTACAAAATTAGACATCAACTCCATTCCAAACATAGAGTCCAAACATCACACTACAACGGAGGATAAACAAATAGTAGAGATATTACAGACAATGGCCGATCGCCACAAGATACACAAATAACAAATGAAGACAGCGGAAGCAAAGTGCCATAAGATGGCTATAAACAAAGCCAATCGCGTGCCTTCAACCCACAAGGCATCCGACCGACCGCCAAGTCTAGTCGCCCAAGAAGCGGCAACCTGAATTTCACGTATGAGGACCCTGAGGCTCACCTTCTTCCTCTCGCAACAAAAACATTAAGCAAAGCACACGAGTACAAAGATTGTCTTTGTACCGCAAGACCGACGTGTGAACTAGCGGACTGTTCATATGCTACATGCAAAGCTTGTTTAGTGGAGGCCATATGTTTTATTTGCATAAAGCCAATTTTCATTTGCAATAATGTAATACATTTTAAAGGCAAGTTTGCAATTCATTTTTAATGTTGAAATACATGAAAAGTAATAATAACAAAAGAGTAAGTAAAACATCCTAGAAGTGACTATCCCAATAGTCACCACCACAATAGCACGTAATCCCAGCATCCGTACTCACCCATCAAGTTTTAATTTAAATGTTGTAGTCTAGTTCTTGGGGGCGATCCGAGCGTGTCCATAACCTAGACGAGGCTATTCGAATAGTTTTAACCTCGCAGGTGTACCAATGTACCCACACTGCACCGCCTTTAAGCCAAAGCACACTTAGAGGTATGCGGCACAGCTAAGTCCTACGAGACTGCTTTCCAATATTGTGTATTAACTATGAGCCGCCAGTATGGATAGAAATCCATACGCTTACATGGTAAAGCCAAAAGACAACTACCCACTCGGGATAAAGCTTTTGGACAACTACCATGCTCCCACCTCCATCCCTCCCGCGACTCCCTCGCGACCGGAGCCAATACACGCCAAAGTACTAGGTCAAGAGAGGTCCCATATACTCTAGTGTGGTTAGCACGCAAAATGCTCATGACGGTGGCGCCGTAACTTCGGTCCTAATCGACTCGGGCACCTTTCCACTCACACCCAACAGATCACACCAGTCTTACCATTGTGCCCAAGTCTAAATCATTTTTGTTTTCATTTTTAATTTTGCAATTAAACCTAGCAAAAATGCTGAAACATAAAGTTATAGTAAATTTTGTGTGATCAAGGTTACCGACTAAAGTCGATAACCGCCCAGTTCTACCGATAGCTAAGCATGTCTAAGCAAGTTGACCCGGATCTACTAAGTGATAAGAGATCATCCAAATGATCTCTAATCACAAAGAAATAACCTAGGCTCTGTGTAGAGATCAACATTTTGTCTATAGGATATGCAATTACGATTTAACTAAACAATTTAACACAAATTAAGCAATGCATACATACAGCTGAAACAAAATATTAGACTTTAAAATACTGGGATTTTCATGATCAAACTGCTTGCCTGGTTGCTGTTGCTCGATATGGTGCGGAGGATCGCCCTCGTGGTTGCCGCAAATATCGAAGCCTAACGATCGAACATAACAAAGAAATAAGAACGAAAAACACCGACAAAACTCAAACATTCAACAACATCAAACAAGCCAAAACTCACACAACAGACTAAGCATGCAATAACAAAATTTTAGAAATGAGAACAAATCATTTTAAGTTGTTAGCAATTTTTCCATGAATTTTCTAAGCTAAAAACACAACAAGTCACTAGTTAATTCCTTAACAAATTCTCATGAACAGAACTAGGGTATAAAACCTATCCTAATAGTTAGTATACTGAAAATGAAATTTTATTGCATTGGGTTCATTTAATTTGGACAATTATTGGAAGAGATATGCATTTTCTAATTTAGAAGATACATAAGACATCATTTTATTAGCTAACAGATTTTTGCACTGAGACATGGGTGAAGTTAATTTTATCAAGTAGCATACTTAAAATGAAAATTAATAAAGACTGGTTTCATGCAATTTGGATAAAAATTGAATTAGTTATGCATTTTCTAAGTTTAAATGAATTAACAAGGCAACAGAAAAACATATTACAGAAATACTAAAGCACTAAATCCTTTTTCCACCGCCAACAAGAAGCCCAGCCATCGACAGCGTGGCTCGCAACGAACGACTCAGGACAATAAGACTCCGCTTAAAGACGCTGGCGCGTATTCAAAGAATACGCCTTCGCTCACTAAGGTGCAAACCCAAAACACTCCACGCTGAAATACGCTTCCCATCGAGAAAACGCATAACCGTAACTACACAAACCTAATCGACAACATGGACCCACATGGCGTTGACACAAAGTGAAATGCAACTGTTGGATTAAACGATTTCTAAACGTGATTAACCAAAGAGGGCCCACAAATCGAGACTCAAAGAAGACATGATTAGAGTTAAACTAATCTTCACCGCGTTCACCGGCGAGCACGGCACGGCAGCGCGATGGCGCCAAGCAATCGATCTTGCAAACCGGAGGTTTCGGCGAAAGAGTGGTACCTTCGGTTCGCAAGGACCTAGCGAACTCGACGACGGTGACGCGGACCACGAAGATGCCGTGGCGTAGTCGGCGAACTGAGGCGAGAAGAAGGTGCGGCGGCGCGGAGATGACGCTACGACGACGGCGAAGCTTCGAGAAGGTGCGCCACGAGATCGCGGAGACACCGTGAACAATAAGCCCACGATCTTGATGATGGAGGAGGACGGTGGCGCCGGAATTGACACGCGCGCGCTATCGAGTTTGAGAAGAAAGCGACGCCGGCCTCGGTGATGCACCAAAGAGCGAAACAAGGTCACTAAGTAGACTCAACGATGTGATGCCATCCTAAGGGACCAAGTGATTTAAGCCGAAACTCACCGTAGCGCCAATAAGCTTGCGGGCCGAGATCACCGGAGGCGAGACGGCGAAGTGGCTCCGGATGATTCACTCGGTGCTACGAGCTCGAACGCAAAATGGATGCGGCGAGAGAGTGGATCACAGCGCGGCCGGCGCTCGAGGGCGGCGCTTAACACGCGGCGGCGTTGCTCGGGTTCTTCTCCCACGGAAAGGAAATTTGGGCGGAGAAAACACGAGAATGGACGCGAAGGGTAGTGGATGGGCTCGGTGGGTAGATGAGATCTCGGCGATGCTTCACGGTCGACACGAGGACAAAAGGTGGCAGCGACGAGGACGTGGCAAGCATGCGCGACACGTGTGAGCTCGGTGAGTCGGCGGAGAAGACGAGGTCGATCTTGGCGACATGGGACCCACATGTCGGCGACAGTGAGCAAAGCGGTGCGAGCTCGAGACCGCACGCGGCGATTAGGTGGTTTGACTCGATCAGAACGTCTTCGACCGCTGGATCGAGATGGACGGTCGAGATTGATGTATGCATTCGACGGTCGGTTGCGACGCGACGTGGATCGCTCGATTTGCATCGGACGGTCGCGATCAATTGGACTTGGGCGGTGCGATTAGTTGACGCGACCGAACCAAGTGTGCGTAGTCGGACTCGAGCCCGAGTTGGGTTGGGCCGAGGAACAAAGACTTTAGAATTTGATTTAAAAGACAGAGAAGGTTTTGGGGAATTTTTAGAGGTATCTCCTGAGCTCCAAAAATTTCGAAATTTTTATGGTAGCTACTAGGGACAGAGGACAACCTTGTATAATTTTTCCAGAACTTTTATGCACTGCATTGTTCTAGAGAAAATTCACAAGCTGCTGTCACAGGAGTTTGACCAGATTTCAAACAGAGTTGACTTGGCCATTTAAAATAGCAAACAAAATCTAAAAATTGTGAAATAATTCAGGAGGTAGATAGGATGATCAAGATGGTAGGAAAATAATTTCAGAGGATGATCACAAGATTGAAAGCTAAGAATCTGATAACAATTTCCAATCACAAGAATTAAATTCTAAAAATGGAAGTTGCTAGGAAAATTTGGAAAACTCCCAAATGATTTGAAGAGACAACAAAAGTTTTTATTTCTCCTCAAAATTTTACATTGGAAATACAAACCCTAAGTCGTATTGTTACAAATCTCCCCCTTACAGAATCTCGCCCGAGATTCGATCATCATCGAGAAAAATGATGGGTAATCTGCCTGAGACGATCTTCCCGCTCCCAAGTGGCTTCATCCTCTGAGTGGTTTGACCACGAACTTTAAGGAACTTGATAACACGGTTCCTTGTTCGCGCTCACTTCATCGAGGATACGAACGGACGCTCACGATAAGACAGATCTTCCCCGCATCAATATTTTCCAATGGCGTTTCCTCAACCGAACACGGAGGCACTTCTTCAATTGTGACACATGGAAAACATCATGCACTCCTTCAAGCGTAGCCGGCAACTCCAACTTGTATGCAACAGCTCCACTTTCTTGATGATGCGATATGGCCTCGACATATCGAGGAGCCGCTTTGCTCCTGACAATCAAACGACGATGTCCCTTCGCAGGCGTAGACTTTGAGATACACAAAGTCATTGGGTGGAAACTCACCACGGCGACGCCGATCCGCATAGCTCTTCCGCTCGATCGAGCTATGCGCAAGTGCTCACGAATCAAGCGCACTTGACTTTCCGCCTCATTGATCGATCCGCCAAAGAACCGCCTTTCGCCAGCTCACGGCCAACGGCGGTGCAGCGCCGCCCATACAAGGCCTCAAATGGTGCCATGCCGAGACTAGCTCGAAGCCGTTGTTGTAGGAGAACTTCGCAAGCGGTAGGCACTTCTCCCAATTCTTTTCATGGAAAGAACACAAGCACGAGCATATCTTCAAGCACACGATTGACGCGCCGTCGCCCGATCCATCCCCGAGGATGATAGGCCGAGCCGAACGAAGAAGGGTACCCATGGCCTCCTGCAGATGTGCCAAAATCGGAAGTGAAAAGAGAACCACGATCCGACACTATCGCTCGTGGCACACCATGCGCATCACAATGCGGGATATGTAAAGATCCGCTAGCCGATTCACATCAATCTTAGATCGCACCGAAGGAAATGGGCCACCTTCACAATCGATCAATGATAACCGATAATGCATCCTTCCCCGCAGAGTACGCGGCACTGTTGATGAAATCCATGCCTACAGTAATCCCACTTCCACTGTATATGCAGAAGTCAAGAAGACCTGGCTGGCGATGCTCGGCCTTGACACGACAAAGATGTGTCACACCCGCAACGAACTCGCAATCTCGCGCTTCATGCGAGTCCACCGAATCTCCGACGCAGATCTTGATACATTTTAGTGGCCCTGGATGGATGGACAAAGGCGAATCATGGGCCTCTGAAGAATCAAATCCCAACTCTGGGACCTTTGGGACCACAAGACGCCGCTCAAACCATACAACACCGCGCTCATCTTACGTGAAACACTTGGTGATCCATCCTTGATATTACGCTTGATTTTGCCCACACCATCATTCGATTGTCGTGTCGCCTTGATTTGATCCACCAAGGTTGGTTGCACAACCAAGGCGCAAAGGGAACCATGCTCAACCAAACCAAGTTGAGACGCTGAAGTTCTCGCAAGAAGTGCGGTCGTTGCTCTTGGATCATCAAAGTATTGCAAGACACCTTTCGCTCAAGGCATCAAGAACTACATTGGCTTTGGGGATGATACTGAATACCCATGTCATAATCTTTGATCAATTCCAGCCATCTCCTTTGCGAGGTTCAGATTCGCCGAGTGAACAAGTATTTCAAACTCTTGTGATCGAATACACCTCACAATGTTACCGATCGATAATGCCGCCAAATCTTGAGTGCATGAACCACAGAAAGAAGCTCTAGATCATGGGTGGGATAGTTGAGCTCATGAGGTCTCAATCGCCTGGATGCATAGGCAACCGCCTTGCCTTCCCGCATAAGAACACATCCAAGTCCTTGACGAGAGGCATCGCAATAAATATCGAAGCTCTGTGGATATCGGAAGAGTAAGAATGGAGTCAAGTCAATCGCTGCTTGAGCTCACAAAGCTCTTATCACAAGCAGAGGACCACACAAACTTCTTGTCCTTCTTGAGCAATTCACCATCGGCTTAGCGATTTTGGAGAAGTTCTCGATAAAGCGCAGTAGCCCGCTAAACCGAGAAAACTCCGCACATCGATGACTGACTTGGGCTGCCCAAGATAGAACATCACCGACCTTGCCGATCCACGACTATGCCTCCATTGAAAGAACATGGCCCAAGAATGCCACTTCCTTCAACCGAACTCACATTTGCTGAACTTTGCATATATTGGTGTTCCGCAATCACCCAAAACAATCTTCTGATGCTCAAGATGCTCTTTCAGTCTTGGAATAGATAAGAATATCATCAATAAAGACCACCACAAATTTATCCAAATACTCCATGAATCTGAATTCATAAGGTTCATGAACAAAGTGGAGCATTGGTTAAACCGAAGACATGACATTGTACTGCATTGACCATAACGAGTAGTGAAAGCCGCCTTTGAATATCCTCCGATCCGATCCTGACTGATGATACCCCATTCTCGCATCAATCTTTGAGAACACTGGCTCCAGTCAACCGATCAAACAGATCATCAATACGGGCAAGGGATATTTGTTCTTCACCGTCACCTCATTGAGAGGACGGTAATCAACACATGCGCAAAGTCTTGTCCTTCTTCTTCACAAAGATCACCTGACAACCCCAAGGAGATGAACTGGACGGATGAAACCCTTTGCTTGGAGCTCACCAAGCCGCTTCTTCAATTCTTCTAGCTCATTGGGAGGCATCCGACACGCGCCTTCAATCGGAGGCCGTACTGTGCAAGAACTCAATGACAAACTCAAGGTCTCGAACCGAGGCATCCTGCAAATCTTCCGAAAGACATCCACAAAGTCGATACTATGGGAACATCCTCGACCGCAAGGTCTTAGCCGCTTCTAATGCACACGATGTGGCCCCCGCACCGGCGAAAATCCAACTTTCGCTGCGGGCGGGTCGTGAGATAGACAATCTTCCCGCACAATCGACCGCCCCAAGTGTTGGGACAACCAATCCATGCCAAGAATCACATCCGTGCTTGCCAATCGAGCAGAATAAGATTTGCCAAAAATCCCACTCCTTTGACTATGATAGGAACATCCCGACATCAGAAATCGTTTCTCTCATTTCCACTCGAGAGCTGGATGAGCAAAGGAACCCCAAAGGTACACAAAGGAAGACTACTAGCAGCAGCAAATGATCTTGAAATAAAAGAATGCGATGCTCGTAATCAAATAATACCGCAGCAGACGAGAATTAACAAGAAGTGTACCAATCCACGACATCCGCGCCCCGAGCCTCCTCAATCGAAGGTGGTTGACTCAATGCTCGCCGCACTCGCTTCTGGATCATCTTCGGTCGTGGATGACCACTCCCCCTGCGCTTCTCCATTAGGACGAGGCTACCGCAGCACTCGAGGCAAGCGTTGGCGTAGTGGCCCTTGTTGTGGCAATAAAACAAGTAACCTCGGCCGCCGGATTGCGAGGCCGCTCTGCTGGCTGGATCGCAGCGCACGTGGTCGAAACACGCCCGCGGTGGGCGAGGAGTCCGCAGTATGGCCTCGGTCTGGTGGAGCAAAAGAGCGGCCATCGTGCCGCCCACCGAGGACGATCGAGGCCGTGTAGATCGACGCGCTCCCATTTGCGCTATGGACTCGCCACGCCTTTGCCTTATCTTTCGGCAACAATGGCCTTATCTACTAAGGCTCGAAAGTCGAGAAGTCTACAATAGATAGCTTGTCCCGCAGCCTCCTGACAAGCCATCCATAAACTTCTCCCGCTAGCCTCATCGAGGCCACCTCTCCCGAGCATAACGAGCCAAATGATTAAACTCGCATGTACTCCAAATCACAGATTGCGCCCTGCTTGAGCGCGAGGAATTCTTTCTTCTTCACCTTCACAGCCATCCGGGATGTGGGCCCGACGTAAAAGTCGATCCGAACTCCTCACCACGCGACCACATTGCCCCCGCGTCGCATGGCGAGATAGTTCTCCCACCAGAGAGTGCCGCGCTCTCGCCGGTGGGACGCGAAGAGTGCCTTATCCTGTGCGGCGCATCGAGCTATGTTGAGCTTCGCCAACCATGCGCGACCAATCATCCGCATCGAGAGGTCCTCGAGCGGAGAAAGTCGGTGGTCTGCGTCACGGAGGAACTCGCAAGTCCCCGCGAGTCCGGTGACCGCCACCACCAGCAGGAGTGGAGGTATTCCTAGCAACAACTCCAGATGCGCATCTCGATCCATGCGGCTCGCCGACGAGCGAGAACCTCGACCATGGTCGGAGGAGGGGAAGTCCTCATCATGACCAGCTCACGACTGCGGCCGCGCTCTCCCCGCCATCCTGCTTCACTAAGACAAGTTAGCAACAAACTTAAGAGCAAGAAAGCCCAAAATTCATGAAAACAGTCAGAAACAAACACAAGGCGTGATAAAGTTCGACGAAAGAAAATCAGACACATAACTACTCCCTTTACATCTTACCCTATTATCCCCACAAGTTTTAGTGGAATTAAACTTCATGGTTCTCCCCAAACTAATTCCACCGGTAGTAACTATCTTTGAAAGGTGAAGAGAGAAACCAAGTTTCAAAACTTAAATTAGAGTAAGATGAGTAGAAAGCTAAGATAGGTAAGGAGTAAAATCGAGAATCATTTAGGTTTTCATAAACCCTTTTATACTTTGAAATTAAGCTTTTTCAAAATATCCTAAGGATCGACTATGCTTGTTATTACGGTCGTCGAATGGCTCGATACCAACTTTGTGAGGACCCAGTTTATTTGGCTTGTAATGCTTAACCAACCACCGGTCCTAGCATCACAAATCAAATAAACCGATCTCTAGATATGTATACTTCCTAAAGCAAAGATATACACCCCGGTACAAAATTAGACATCAACTCCATTCCAAACATAGAGTCCAAACATCACACTACAACGGAGGATAAACAAATAGTAGAGATATTATGCATAATGGCCGATCGCCACAAGATACACAAATAACAACGAGAAAGACAATGGAAGCAAAAGTGCCATAAGATGGCTATAAACAAAGCCAATCGCGGCCTTCAACCCACAAGGCATCCGACCGACCGCCAAGTCTAGTCGCCCAAGAAGCGGCAACACGACCACGTATGAGGACCCCGAGGCTCACCTTCTTCCTCTGCAACAAAACATTAAGCAAAGCACACGAGTACAAAGATTATCTTTGTACCCGCAAGACCGACGTGTGAACCAGCGCACTGCTCATATGCTACATGCAGCTTGTTTAGTGGAGGCCATATGTTTTATTTGCATAAAGCCAATTTTCATTTGCAATAATGTAATACACTTAAAAGGCAAGTTTGCAATTCATTTTAATGTTGAAATACAATAAAAGTAATAATAACAAAAGAGTAAGTAAAAACATCCTAGAAGTGACTATCCCAATAGTCACCACCACAATAGCACGAATCCCTCGGATCCGCATCACCCATCAAGTTTTAATTTAAATGTTGTAGTCTAGTTCTTGGGGCGATCCGAGCGTGTCCATAACCTAGGACGAGGCTATTCGAATAGTTTTAACCTCCGCAGGTGTACTAATGTACCCACACTTGGATCGCCTTAAGCCAAAGCACACTTCGAAGGTATGCCACACTAAGTCCTACGAGACTGTTTCCAATATTGTGTATTAACTCACGAGCCGCGTATGGATAGAAATCCATACGCTTACATGGTAAAGCCGAAAGACAACTACCCACTCAGATAAAGCTTTGCGACAACTACCATGCTCCCACCTCCATCCCTCCCGCGACCTCGCGACCAGGAGCCAATACACGCCAAAGTACTAGGTCAAGAGAGGTCCCATATACTCTGAGTGGTTAGCACGCAAAATGCTCAATGACGTGGCGCAAGTAACTCTGGTCCTTAATCGACTCTGGCACCTTTCCAAACACACCCAAATGTATCACACCGCCTTACCATTGTGCCCAAGTCTAAATCATTTTTGTTTTCATTTTTAATTTTGCAATTAAACCTAGCAAAAATGTCAAACATAAGTTATAGTAAATTTTGTGTGATCAAGGTTACCGACTAAAGTCGATAACCGCCGCTTCTACCGATAATAAGCATGTCTAAGCAAGTTGACCCGATCTACTAAGTGATAAGAGATCATCCAAATGATCTCTAATCACAAAAATAACCTAGGCTCGTAGTAGAGATCAACATTTTGTCTATAGGATATGCAAATACTGATTTAACTAAACAATTTAACACAAATTAAGCAATGCATACATACAAATTAAACAAAATATTAGACTTTAAAATACTCGATTTTCATGATCAAATCGTTGGCACAGTTCTTTTATTGCTCGAATATAGTGCGGAGGATCGTCCTCGTGGTTGCCGCAAATATCGAAGCTTCAACGATCGAACATAACAAAGAAATAAGAACGAAAAACACCGACAAAACTCAAACATTCAACAACATCAAACAAGCCAAAACTCACACAATGAGACTAAGCATGCAATAACAAAATTTTAGAAACAGAGAACAAATCATTTTAAGTTGTTAGCAATTTTTCCATGAATTTTCTAAGCTAAAAACACAACAAGTCACTAGTTAATTCCTTAACAAATTCTCATGAATGTAACCAGGGTATAAAACCTATCCTAATAGTTAGTATACTGAAAATGAAATTTTATGCATTGGGTTCATTTAATTTGGACAATTATTGGAAGAGATATGCATTTTCTAATTTAGAAGATACATAAGACATCATTTTATTAGCTAACAGATTTTGCTACAGAGACATGGGTGAAGTTAATTTTATCAAGTAGCATACTTAAAATGAAAATTAACAGACTGGTTTCATGCAATTTGGATAAAAATTGAATTAGTTATGCATTTTCTAAGTTTAAATGAATTAACAAAGGCAATGTAAAAACATATTACGTAAATACTAAAGCACTAAATCCTTTTTCCACCGCTACCAAGAAGCTCCCACCATCGACGGGCCCAACAAACGCCCGGCAGACAAATAAGACTCGCCTAAAGTGACGCCGGCGTATTCAAAGAATACGCTTGGCCACTAAGGTGCAAACCCAAAACACTCACAGATGAAATACGCTTCCCATCGAGAAAACGATAACCGTAACTACACAAACCTAATCGACAACATGGACCCCATGGCGGTGACACAAAGTGAAATGCAACGGTTGGATTAAACGATTTCTAAACGTGATTAACCAAAGAGGGCCCACAAATCAGAGACTCAAAGAAGACATGATTAGAGTTAAACTAATCTTCACCGGCGGTTCACCGGCGAGCACGGGCACGGTGGCGCGGCCGCGCAACTGATCTTGCAAACCAGGAGGTTTCTGGGCGAAAGAGTGGTACCTTCTGGTTCGCAAGGACCTAGCGAACTCGACGACGGTGACGCGGACCCACGAAGATGCCGCGGCGAAATGGCGCGAAGCGGGCGGAGAAGAAGGTGCGTGGCGCGCGAGATGACGCCACTGCACGACGAGAAGCTTCGAAGGTGCGCCACGAGATCGCGAGACACCAGAACGATAAGCCCACGATCTTGATGATGGAGGAGGACGGTGGCGCGGAATTGACACACGGCGCGCTTTCCGAGTTTGGAGAAGAAAGGCGACGCACCTCTCTGATGCACCAAAGAGCGAAACAAGGTCACTGGGCTTCGACTCAAGACGTGATGCCATCCTAAGGGACCAAGTGGCGGCCGAAACTCACCAGAGCGCCAATAAGCTTGGCAGCCGAGATCACCGAGGCGGAGACGATGAAGTGGCTCGGATGATTCACCGGTGCTACGAGCCTCGAACGCAAAATGGATGCGGCGAGGAGAGTGGATCACAGCGGTGCGATCGCGGGCTCGAGGGCGGCGCTTAACACGGCGGCAGCTCTGGTTCTTCTCCGTGGAAAGGAAATTTGGGCGGAGAAAACACGAATGGACGCCAAGGGTAGTGGATGGGCTCGGTGGGTAGATGAGATCTCGGCGATGCTTCACGCCGACACGAGACAAAAAGGTGGCGGCGACGAGGACGGGCAAGCATGCGACACCGCCGTGAGCTCCGGTGAGGTGCGAGAAGACGAGGTCGATGTCGACAGATGGGACCCACATGTCGCCGACAGAGCAAGCGGTGCGAGCACTGAGATCGCACGTGCGATTAGGTGGTTTGACTTCGATCAGAGCGTCTGCGACCGCTGGATGCTGAGATGGACGCCGAGATTGATGTATGCATTCTGACAGTCGGTTGCGCAAGCGCGACGTGGATCGCTCGATTTGCATCGGACGGCCGCGATCAATTGGACTTGGGCGGTGCGATTAGTTGACGCGACCGAACCAAGTGTGCGTAGTCGGACTCGAGCTTTGAAGTTGCTCCGTCCGGCGAACAAGACTTTAGAATTTGATTTAAAAGACAGAGAAGGTTTTGGGAATTTTAGAGGTAGCTCCTGAGCTCCAAAAATTTCAAAATTTTTATGGTAGCTACTAGACAGAGGACAACCTTGTATAATTTTTCCAGAACTTTTTATGCACTGCATTGTTCTAGAGAAAATTCACAAGCTGCTGTACAGGGAGTTTGACCAGATTTCAAACAGAGTTGACTTGGCCATTTAAAATAGCAAACAAAATCTAAAAATTGTGAAATAATTCAGGGAGGTAGATAGGATGATCAATATGGTAGGAAAAATAATTTCAGAGGATGATCACAAGATTGAAAGCTAAGAATCTGATAACAACAATTTCCAATCACAAGAATTAAATTCTAAAAATTGGAAGTTGCTAGGGAAAATTTGGAAAACTCCCAAATGATTTGAAGAGACAACAAAAGTTTTTATTTCTCCTCAAAATTTTACATTGGAAATACAAACCCTAAGTCAGGGCTGTTACAGGATGTGACAATGTTATTCTGTTCCTTAAATGAATCATCAGTTATATATCAACGAGTATGTGACTTGTTGGTGAAGTTCTTTAACTTATATGATGTCGTTCTAAATATATACCTAGTCGGATGTCACTGGTCGGAACACCAGCTACTCAATGACCAGCACATGTATTGATTGATGACTCTGTTTCACTGGTCATGGATATAGGGATATCGAATCAACAATGTGAACATATGTTAGAGAACATAGTGTTGGATAGACCCACCTTGAGACACTATTGAGATTGTTATGATTCTATGTGTCATTAGTTGGTCTCAAGCAATGATGATGTATAATCCTTAGACCTAAGATCAGCATGGTTCCCTACATGTGTAATAGCACTCTTAGGGGTTGCCAAATGCTACTCCGTAACTGGGTAGTTATAAAGGTAGCTTTCGCGTATACTATGAAACATGCTGAGGGATGTGACAGATCGAATATGGGATTTGCCCCTCCTAACATAATAGGAGAGATATCTCTGGGCCCCTCGATGTGGTCGGATAAAGAAAGTGCATGGCCATGCCACTGGTGGTCAAAGAGTTTGACCACATGAAGTTATCCGACACTCGATCGAGAAAATATTGAACAGTCCATGGATGACATAATATCTCACCTAGAGTTCAACCAGATATCGTGAGGCAAAGGGAGAATACACGAGAAGGTCATTCAGTTCGAACAGATACGGACTAGTCGTATGGAGATACGAGCTGGTCGTAGACTGGTCGAACATAATTGCTAAGTGGTCGAAACCTGCTCGTAAGGAGTTACGAACTGGTCGAGACTAAATATGAACTACTCGTATAGAGATACGAGCTGGTCATTAGTGATAAGTACCTGGTCGTAGATCATATTGCATTAAGGTTCGTCCAATATAATTTCTATGTATTCGAGAATCGTTATGTCCTGCTAGGAACCGCTACGACTCGTGGTCGAAAAGGTGTTTCTGAGTCACAACTGAATACGCATGAACCTACAGGGTCACACACTTAACGGGTTGGAACAAAATGTGTTCAGATAGGATCCGTCATGGGCTCTATATAAGAGAATGCATGAGGCTGTTGGGAAAAATAGGAGACACGAGAGTTGCTCCACCAAAATCAGTGCCGCCGTCTTCCCGAGAGCTCTACCGTGCGAGCTGGTGCTAGCACACCGGCGTACGATGTTCCTTCCCCGGACGTGTGGATACCGTAGAGACGCTACTGCGATTGCTATTGCACTCGAGGACGATCCACGACTTCGCAAAGAACGTGATACGTTGCCGGAGGAGACGATCGACTATGACCGCTACATCGACGTACTCTACGTTGGGCCAAGCTACTCCAACTCATCTTCCACTACACTGCGCGTCTAGTGGTAACGATCTGTGATCTTCTTCTTGCATGGCTTCCTAGTTTACATGATAGATTTTTTAATTGCCAGCTAGTGTAGCCTACCCGTATCCCTTCATGTAGATGACCAAAGAAGCTCAGAGGATAGCCGGGGACGACAATGGCGATGGTGGCGACATGGCTTCACGTGGGGGAGATGACTTGAGCTACGAGGAGAGAAAAGAGAGGTCAAGGGAGCTCAAGTGAGACCAAAAGATGGTGTCAAAGCAAAGAATCGATGATGGCTTACCACACCGAGATGGGGAAGAAGAGAGGAACTTTGGCCACAACTGGGGGAAATCCAAAATTCAAGATCTCCTATGAGTGATTAAGGAAACGTGTTGAGGGGAAATACTGTTGGGATACGGGTAGGCTACGCTAGCTGACAATTTAAAAATTCTACCACGTAAACCAGGATGCTATGCAAGCTAGAGATCATAGATCGTTACAATTGGACGCGTAGAGCAGCGGAAGGAACATTACAGCAGTCTGATCCAATGAAAAGCGCGTCGAGGTAGAGGTCTTGGTTGATCGTTCACCGTAGACGATCGTCCTCAGCAGTAACCGTCTCCTCTAGCAACCAATCTAGTTCCTCACCAAGATCGTGGATCGTCCTCAAGCGCAACAACGCAGTAGCACTCTACGGTATCCACACGTCTAGAGCAGGAACACTATACGCCGGTGTGCTAGCACCAAGCCGCACGGGAAGGCTCTCTCAAGAAGATGGCGGCTAGGGTTTTGGAGTAACTCACGTCAACTCTTGTCGTGTGTCTCCTCAATTGCCCTTCCCCAACAACCACAAGCATCTCCTTATATAGTGCCCGTGACGGATCCTATCCAAACACATTTGACGAATCGTATCCGTACTAGTTTGTTCCAACCCGTTAAATGTGTGACCCTGTAGGCTCATGTGTAGTTCGGTTGTGACACGAAAACACCTTTCCGACCACGAGTCATAGTGGTACCTAGAAGGGCATAACGATTCCCGAATACACACAATTTATATCAGACAAACCTTAATGCAATATGATCTACGACCAGGTCCTTATCACTTACGACCAGCTCGTACCTAGTCATGACCAGTCCATATTAAGTTATGACCAGTTCGTAACTCCTTACGACCAGTTAGTACTTAACTAAGACCGGTTTGCAACTCCTTACGACTAGTTGGTGATTATGTTCGAGCAGTTCTACGACCCGTTCGTATCTTTATACGACCAATCTACGACCAGTCTACGACCAGCTCGAAATTATGTAAGACCAGTCTACGACCAGTTTGCATCTCCATACGACTAGTCTACATCTGGTCAAACTAAACGACCTGCTTGTGTATTCTCCTTACACCATGTGCCATAATCAGCCATACACTGTTCATGTTCCTGGCTGTGTCCAGTATGTGCGTGTAGTGTTAGGTTCGGTGGCTTCCTTTAGATTTCTTTGTCTGTGTTAATTCATTCTCTTTTCCTTGCAGTGTCATCTCATGCCCTTGCACCAGGAACAGCCGCAGGAGCATCGACCCTGTCTTTTGTCTGTTGATTCTCCTTTGCTAATCCTTCTCTGTTAATTCTCTTGCTGCCAACAATCCAAGCCAAGCATGCTCTCTGTTAGTTCTTTATTCTTTGCTTTACCTTCTCAGTACCAAAAATATTGTCATCTCTTTGCTATTTTAATGCCTTCATGTGCATGCAACTAAGCCGATGCCTTGCATCCTGTCTGGACCTATTAAGCAACCCAGGTTCCTTGGTATTTCTTTCCTATCCCTAATGGATGGTCCCAAATTGTCATTCAAATAATCAAGCCATATATTTATTTCTCTCACTTACATGCGGGTCCCGTATGTCAGTCAACCTTGGTCAAACCCTAGTTCCTGAGCTTGGTCCACCGTGGACTAGCATCTCTCTATGGACTTGGTCCATAGACTAGTGGCCCACATGTCAAACCCAAATCTTATTTTTGAGAATTAATTTAATTCTTGAAAAACCTTTTATCTTATTGCTCCCACATGTCACTCTCTCTACCTTATTTCTGGAATTATTTGAATTCTAGAAATCCATAAATACCAGTCGGTCCCACCTATCATACACTCACCTAATTTCTAATATTTTTGGAATATAATATTCTGAGAATATTCTGTAGACCCCAATTGTCATTTCATGTGAATCTTCCAGAGCTCATATCTTTTGCATCTGAACTCCGATTGAACCCATTCAAGTTTCTAAATTATCTAAATTCAATATCTACCTTCCAGTACCATTCAATTTCAATTTGGAGTTTATTTGATTTGTCTTTTGAATTTAGTTTGTTTTTGTGATCTCTTTCTCGTTAGACGTTGAAGTCTCGGAATCGTCCGGCGGAGCTGAAGATCAAGGAAGTAGAAGATCAGAGATAAATTAAGATCATCATTGCTATAGCAAGGCAAGTTATACCTTTGATCATATTGAATCCCATCTTTCAATATATTTTGATTCAAATTATTGTATTTACTTTAAGTAATTATTTAAATGCTTTTGAGTTTAGCTATTAATCCAATTTGTTATTGTACCTTATTGTACGATCACATGTCTAATGGGACGGGCCTAACTTAGTAAGTTATGGAATCTTGACATTGATTACTCAGGTAGTATGTTGACTCTGTGCTAGGGTGGAGGTGTGTTTCAGCCTAAGTGGCGGCTCACATCATGGGGCGGTTCGCCGTGTCCCTGTCCAACGATGTGTGTCAGAGTGGTTTCCTGTGTGGGGTTATCTGGCGGCTTGTAAGCACATCGGGAGTATCAATGCTTGAGATGAAGTTTCTGAAAGCTTTTGTTGTGATCAGCTCTGATCCAGTTGATTTCATCTTGTGGGTAAAGTGTACAACCTCTGCAGAGTGTTAATCAATTTATTCGAATAGCCGCGTCCACGGTCATGGACATGCTCGGGGATTTCACACGAGGGGTAGATTTTCATAAAAACAATTGGGAAGGGGCAGCTATGTGAGATAACTTATGCAGCTGTGTGAATAATTTGATTAGGCTATGTGTCTTTGTGAAAACAACTGATAAATTATTATTGTTTATTTGTTTTGTATTACACTTTCAATCTATTATTCATATTCAATTGCAAATGTTGTATTTCTGCAAAATAACCACAGAAGCCATTCCTTTGTATTAAGCCTGCATCTATACATTGCATTCTGTGGTATGACTTGTGAGTACGGTTGTGTATTCACGCTTGTTGTAAAACTTGCGCCCAAATCTACAGAAGTGGAGGAATCGTCAGTCAACAGGGTCTACTTCAAGGATCAAGGAGAACTAGGTCACGCACCCCAGCCGATTGCCTGTGGGCATATGGATGGGCTTCACTAAAGTTATTCTGACTGCAGCTTCATTGAGCTATTCGCCTTCTGATGCATTAATTGTAAGCTTTGACCTTAAGGTATTTACTCTGATATTTATTGTTATTTGCCAATTTATTAGTCATCTTTGTATATGGAAATGATATTTCATCGATGTTGCCACTGTGTGCACTAGCGTGATCCTAGACTAGTGTAGTATACACAGAGGTTCTTGTGGATATCAAGCGGATATGCTCACGATCTTAAGGTGATGTTACAATTGGCAATGAAACTTTTGGTTTGTCAATTCACGCGTTTTCATCAAAGTCTGAATTGCTGTCAGGTCAAGGGCGATCTGACCGGCCAGGGAGCGGTCAGACCGGCCATTGAATGGTGATCTGACCGGTTTTGTGCTGAATGTTGATTTTATTGGCTAAGTGATTTTGGGATAGGTCATATCCATGTTTATCTTTGCATATGTGTTTCATATTGCATGTTTTCACTGACGTGGGTCAAGTTGTGAAGAACTTGTTCCTGGAGACGATTTCTCTGTCTATTGCTGTGCAGGTGTCTTGAAGGTCAACGACGGTCAACGGCGAGAGGATCAGGACTAAGCTTGGAGAGCTGAGGTCCAGAACGATCATGGATGCCGGGTGAGGTCAACTGGCTCAAGCGTGGCACAGAATGGACGAGGATGACCGAACGCAGGCGATTCGGTCGCGACGGGTTGATCAAGCGGCGCGGGGTCGGTGCAAGTACCTTGGTGGTTCGGTGGGATCCGGACGGAGAGACTTGCCGACATGATGAGAGCCGTTGATCAACCTACACGTGGCGAGCAGCGATTGCCGACAGATTGGACTCGGTCCATGGAGAAGGATCGAGAAGGGGTATTTTGGTAATTTCACCAAATACCGTCTTTGTGACGTTTGGCTAAACCACGGCGTGGGACGACGCAAGATGAAGTGGTTTAGGTCAAGAGATGATGGTTTTGGCACTTTAAAATGCGTGGGTAAATGTCCCGTTTGTGTTGGGCCTTAACGGGAGCCCATTAGAGAAACTCTTCTAGAAGCTAGGCCTCTAGTATAAATAGGAGGGGTGCTGCCACACAACCCCCAAGCACTTCATTTGTAAACCCTAGTTTGGTTTTAGGGAATTAGGGAGAAAGAGAGAGGCTTAGGTTTCTAGGAAGATGAGTTGATTGTGTGCTCATGGATTGAGCTCTTGTCCTCCTTGAGGGAGTGGCTGTAACCAGCAACAATCATGAATCAATCCATGGATGATTTCCCAAAGATGTGTCTCTTTGTGTTCTTCCTTCTTGTTTTGTGATTTTGAGCCCATCTTTGATCCTTTGGTTTTTGGTTAATCTCTTCTCCTCTTCTACCTTGCTGTGATGTGTGGGAATACATCTAGAATCATCTAGACCATCAATCGCCCACGAGCAAGTGTTTAGATCATGTTTTTGTTTTTGCTCGGTTTTGAACCTTCCTTCGGTAAAACTGAAAAAGGTCTAAACTTTGATGTGGATCTACTCAATCGTTGCTTGGAATAGGTTCCTAATATCCTTAGGAAGGTGTGTTCCAAATTTGGTCAAGTTTGGCCTTGTAGATCAAAAGTTAGATTAATTTTTGTTTTTGAAATAGTGCTGAAATTCGCGTTCTGTGCTGATTTTACTATTCACCGATCATCACATCAGAATGGTCCGACCGCCATCGTTACGGTCCGATCACTCATCGTTCACTAGCACTGTTCATCAGTCTATTTTTTTTTTGTGTTTCTGGTTGTTTCTTCTAGGGTTTTTTGAAGGGAATTCAACATAAGTCTTCCACTGTGTTTATCTATTGATCTTCATAGCTCTCATAGCTATTGGAGTGAAATTTGTGTTGAATCTAATATTAAAAGAAAATTTTGGTTGAGCTCCTAAGCACTCCCCCTCTAGTCGTCTTTCCGGTCCTACAATTGGTATCAGAGCACGGTTAGCTCTTCTCATAGATCTTAACCGGTCTTTGGAGCCATGGCAACTGACAAGTATTCAACCAAACCATATATCTTTGATGGATCTGATTTTGCTTACTGGAAGGCTCGTATTCAAGCCTACATCGAGGCTCAAGGGCACGCTATTTGGCTTAAGGTCAAAAATCCATATGTTGTGCTAGCCGATGACGATGTGATCACTCCAGATGTTGAGGCTAATAGCAAGGCTCAAAACTTTCTGATTCAAGGGCTTAGTCGATCTGAGTTTGAGCGTGTTGCTCATTTGAGGTCTGCTCATGAGATCTGGAGAACTCTTTGTGATTACCACGAGGGTTCTACTGTGATCAAGGAAGTGAGACAGAACCAACTCAAGAAAGAATACTCAAAGATCGAGCAAAGGCCTGGTGAATTTTTAGATGAGCTGTGGGGGAGGTTCTCCAAGATTATTTCTAATCTTCGCGCTGTGGATCTTGTTTTCACTGAGTCTGAGAATGCACGCCAGCTCTTGGGTGCTCTTTATGTGAGAGTCTGGGGGATGAAGATCACTTCCATCAATGACAACACTGTCATGAGTGAGCTTACCATGGATAAGATCACTTCCTTGGACTCTGGCTTTTCTTTGTCTGCTTAGCACTCTATGAGCGATGAGCTACTTGAGAGGATACCTGAGGAAGATTTAGCCCTCCTATCCACCAGATTCTCGAGAGCATATAACAAAGTGAGGAATAGGAGGAGAGGAGGCCATGTCACCTGCTTTGAGTGTGGTGAGCCAAACCACATTCGGTCTAGATGCCCCAAGCTGAAGGGCAAGGAGGAAAAGGACTCTCGGAGGCGTCCTCAAGCTAAGGATGCAAAAGCAAAGAAGCCCAACTATCGCAAGTTCGTCAGCCGGGTCCTTGCCCCTCTTGAGAGTATTGATATGAGCGATGTGGACTCGGGGACGGAGGACGACGATGATAACTCCCATGCCAAGAAGAAGACCCAGGATTTCACCGCATGTGCTTCATGGCTAGGGACAGCCACGACGTCGACTCCTCCAACGACGACGACCTTTTCAACGATCCTGATGAGGTACGCCCTTCTTTGAGTGAGATGAAACGAGCTTTGGTTGTTGCTGAACGGAAAATGAAGAAGCAAGCTAAAGAGATTAAGAAACAGGACATCATGATTGATAACTTGAACCTAGAAGTTGTTAGGCTCAAATCTATTAATCCTGTTGATGATTGTGATTCTTGCTCTAGCTTGCTTGATGAATTGACAAACTTGAAATCTGCTCATTCCTCTGTTACAAATCAATTAAAAGATGCTCTTGATGAATTAGAATCTCTCAAGTCAAGTCCTGCTTGTATGAATACTATTGCTCTAGATATGACTACTGTAGATGCTATTCCTTTACCATGCTCAAATTGTGCTTTGCTTCAACTAAAATTGAATAGCGCTATAAAAGAATTACAGAAATTTGATCCTAGTCATACTTGCTCTCATTGTGAGGATAATAAGGTCAAAATGAAAGAGATGACTGAAATGGTTCTTTATTCTAGATCTGCGTCATGTGAAAATTGCCTTAAACTCACAATAGAGAATGATGCTCTAAACAAGACTTTAGAGGAGAAAGCTAAAATTGAAAAATCCATGTTCATGACTGCATCCAAGAAAGCTATTGACTCTTCTTGTTGTATCTTGTGTCTTGAAGTTTGGAATAAATGTAGATAAGATACAAGAGGCATTTAGAGATAAATTTAAGGAGCAGTTGAATAGGATTAAGAATTCCTATTGTGTGTCTTGTGAGGCTTTGAAAGTTGAGATAGCTATTCTCAAGGATGAGTATGATGAGGCAATCAAGTCTAGTAATTGTGCTACTTGTAAGGACCTAGCCAAAGAAAATGATTACCTTAAAGATACTCTTGAGAGATTCACTGGTGGGAAGAAGAACCTCAACATGATTCTTGATAAATCTAAGGTGAGTGTGAAGAATAGTGGCTTAGGTTTTAATTCAATAGAGCATTCCAAGAACCATCCACCTAAGATTGCGAGAGCTGTTGAGAGTGGCTTGTTTGAGGTAGAACCCCCTGAACCATCTAAGATTGTTTTTAGATCTGCAGCTTTTGCCCAAACTTCTTCTAGCAAGACAGGTGCTTCTACTTCAATAGGTCAGACCCCTCAAAAGGTCAAGTACCATTGCACCTTCTACAAGAAGGATGGCCATATTGTTGAGTTCTGCTTCCGTAGAGCTAAGATTGAGAGGAAAGGAAGGATGAGTGCTTTGAGGTCCATTAGAGGAGTTCCTTCACCTACTGTAGTCTCTAGAGTCAGGCAGCCTGTCTTTTCTGCTAGACAAAGGCCTAGGTTTGTAGATGACTTCTTTAACTCCTTTGGAGGTTCTAGGCAGCGTTCTGGTTTAGGATATCATGGGGAGAGACCACGGGTAGCATCTAGACAGGGGGAGTACCGACCTTTTGGTAGGTCGATTCAGAGAGGTCTATGTGTTTCTCGTGTGCATTCTAATGATTTTACTCCTAACTGTTTTACTGCTGCTTCTACTATTGTTCCTCAGCATCGTGTGACTCAGTACTGGATTTCTAAGTCTTTTATTACTAACCCCAGTACTGAGGCATAGATGTTTCCTGCTTATGCCCTGTAGGTCCGTCGTGCGAGGAAGGAGGACATATGGCTTGTTGACTCTGGATGTTCTCGACACATGACTGGAGATTCTAGATGGTTCTCCTCCTCGACGTGCATCCGCAATGAGTTGATCACATTTGGGGATGCTTCTACGGGACCGTGATGACCAAGGGCACGATCGCGCGTCAACAACAAGTTCATGCTTAAGGACGTCGCTTTGGTAAGTAAGTGAGGTATAATCGCTATCTGTTTCTCACCGCTTGATGAGGGTCCGAGGTAAGGTTTAAAAGTGGTGAGTGTAGAGTTCGGACTCCTCGGTGAGCATGTCTTTGGGATCACTAGGTTTGAGAGGATTTTTAGTGCTGATTTCAGTATCTCTTCTTCTTCTAGCCCTAGGTGTCTTGTGGCTTCTGATTCTCATGATCTAGTGTTGTGGCATCGTAGACTTGGACACATAGGTTTCGACCACTTGACTAGAGTCAGTAGCAAGGATTTGATTAGAGGTTTGCCTAGGCTGAAGGCTGTTAGAGACCTAGTGTGCGCTCCCTGTAGACATGGTAAGATGGTTTCTGTTTCTCATCCACCTCTTACTTTAGTGATGACTGATGGTCCAGGTCAGCTTTTGCACTTAGACACTATTGGCCCTTCTAGAGTTCAGTCTGCTGGTGGAAAATGGTATATGCTTGTGATTATGGATGACTTCTCCAGGTGTTCATGGGTTTATTTTCTGGTTTCTAAGGACGATGCTTTTGGTTTTTTTAGAGAATTGGTCCTTAGACTAGCTGTTGATCTTCCTGGTGCTTTGAGAGTCATTAGGAGTGACAATGGGACAGAATTCAAGAACTCTTCTTTTGCCACTTTCTGCACTGATAGGGGAATTGAGCATCAGTTTTCTTCACCTAGAGTTCCCCAGCAGAATGGGGTTGTAGAGAGGAAGAACAGGACCCTTGTAGAGATGGCCAGGACCATGCTAGATGAGCATTCCACACCTAGGAGGTTTTGGGCTGAGGCAATCTCTACTGCTTGCTATGTGTCTAATAGGGTTTTCTTGAGATCTGTGATTGGCAAGACTTCTTATGAGCTTAGATTTGGTCATAGGCCTAAAGTCTCTCATTTCAAGATTTTTGGTTGCAAGTGCTTCATTCTTAAACATGGCAATTTGGATAAATTTGAATCTAGATGTTCTGATGGCATATTTCTTGGATATCCTGCTCATTCTCGTGGCTACCGTGTATTTAATTTGGATACTAACAAAATTGTTGAGACTTGCGAAGTCACTTTTGATGAGGCTAGTCCTGGTACTAGATCCGATCTCGCAGTACACGGTTTCGATATTCGAGAAAGCATCTTCGTCGACGATGACTCTGAGGATGAGGACCCAATCCATCCTCAAGTTTCTTCTGAGATGGTTGGAGAGCCTGCTACCACTACTCCAGCTTCAGCTGAGCAACCTCCTCCTATCTTCACCGACGATCTGAGTGGCTCTGCTCCTACCTCTGCAGTTCATGAGGTAGATGCCACTTCTGCACCAGAAGCTCCTCTTCATATTCAGCGACGACATCCGCCTGAGCAGATGATTGGGGATCTCAATGAGCGAGTCACTCGCTCCAGGTTTATTTCTCCTGATTCTTATGCACATTCTGCTTTTGTCGCGTCTTTTGAACCCCGAGATATCACCCATGCTTTATCTGATTCCTCTTGGGTCAATGCCATGCATGAAGAACTTGAAAATTTTGAAAGAAACAAAGTCTAGACCTTAGTTGATCTTCCACCTAATCATAATGTAATTGGAACAAAATGGGTTTTCAAAAACAAGCAAAGTGAGGATGGGTTGGTAGTTCGCAACAAGGCTAGGCTTGTAGCTCAAGGTTATTCCCAGGTAGAAGGCTTAGATTTTGAAGAGACCTTTGCTCCTGTAGCCAGATTAGAAGCCATTCGCATTTTGCTAGCGTTTGCATCTTCTAAGGGTTTTAAACTTTTTCAAATGGATGTCAAAAGTTCTTTTCTTAATGGTTTCATAGAATAAGAGGTCTATGTCAAGCAACCACCTGGCTTTGAAAATTACAAGTTCCTAAACCATGTTTTTAAACTCTCCAAAGCCTTATATGGATTAAAGCAAGCCCCTAGAGCTTGGTATGATAGGCTTAAGAGTTTCTTGCTTAATAATGAGTTCAAAATGGGAATAGTTGATAAAACCTTGTTCACTCTTAGGCATGGCAATGATTTTTTACTAGTTCAAATTTATGTGGATGATATCATATTCGGTGGTTCTTCTCATGCTTTGGTGTCCAGATTTTCAGATTCTATGAGCAGGGAGTTTGAGATGAGCATGATGGGCGAATTGACCTTCTTCCTTGGTCTTCAAGTCAAGCAACTGAAACAAGGCACCTTCATTCATCAAAGTAAGTATACAAAGGACCTTGTTCGGTGCTTCGACATGGGAAGCAGTAGACCAATGTCTACTCCCATTGCCACAACCGCAGTGCTGGACCCTGATGAGGATGGAGAGCCTGTGGATCAGAAGGAGTACCGCAGCATGATCGGCTCCCTCCTCTACCTCACAGTGTCGAGGTCGGACATACAATTCGCTGTGTGTCTGTGCGCTCAATTTCAGGCTTCCCCTCATGCTTCTCATCGTCAAGCAGTGCGGCGCATATTCAAGTACCTTCAGGACACTCTTGACTTTGGACTCTGGTTTTCTTCTGATTCTGCTCTCTCTATTCGGGCTTTTTCTGATGCTGATTTTGCGGGGTGTAGAGTGGATAGGAAGAGTACTTCTGACACTTGTCATTTCTTAGGCACATCTCTTATTTCTTGGTCTTCTCAAAAACAACCCTCTGTTGCACAGTCCACTGCCGAGGCTGAGTATGTAGCTGCAGCATGCAGTTGTTCTCAGGATCTCTGGATCTTGTCTACTTTACAGGACTATGGGTTGTTTTTTGATAGTGTTCCTCTTTTCTGTGACAACACTAGTGCCATCAACATTGCTAAAAACCCAGTGCAACACTCTAGGACAAAGCACATTGATATTCGATATCATTTTCTTAGAGACCATGTTGAGAAAGGTGATGTTGTGCTTCATTTTGTTGAGTCTGAGCAGCATGTTGCTGATATTTTCACTAAGGCTCTTGATTCTTCTCGTTTTGCTACTTTGCGGGGAGTTAGGGGTTATTAGTCCTCTTGGCCTGTTTTGAGGGGGAGTTTTGCTCTTTTGCATTCATTGTATCATAATGCATTTTCAATTCTACAACTTGCATTATAATATAATTTCATGGAGCTTTGATTATTATCCTTGTATGACTTGATTTCATACTTTATACCTTGCCATGTTTTGTGTTAGTGTGCTAAGACTTCTGTTATGGCTTTTCATATGTAGCTTAACTTTTGACATGATAGTTTTGTTATATGTGAGCAAATTGTATCAAAACATGACTTCTTGGCTCTTGTGACTAGTTTTTCCATAGTGATCCTCTTCTGATTCATGCCATGTCATATACATTTAATTGAGTCTTGAATCTGGTATGAGTTTTGTAATGAGCTTTGGAAGTTCTTAAGTCAAGCAAATGGAAAATGAGATTTTCTGTGCGAAAAAACTGATCTCACCAATTCTTTCTCATGAGACGGCTTGCCATTGCACTAGGCATGAACTCAGGGGGAGTTTTGGATGACCTAGATCACTCTCTTAAGCTTCTTGCTTGGGATGGTCGCGGCAAGGCTTGAGGTCTAACACATTGCTAAGAAAATAAATTAAGTTGGTTGAAGCTTAGGAGGCAGTTGTGGATGGCTCCTAGTCCAGGACTTGCTTTGCTAAGATAAAACCAGAATTTTCAGCAAAATGCTTAATGTGCTAAAAATTCCAAATGCTTGAACAATCTGTTCATAATTGCACTCAAAATGCTCAAAATTGACTCTTTGTCTAGTTTCTGGGCTCCATTTTGCGTATAGACATGGCTTGACTCGTTTTTGGATACCTTTAGTTAAACTATGATCTTGAGCATCTTGTCATGCTAAGCCTATTTCAGTTTAGATTATTGCTCTGTTGGCTTTAGCTTGCTATATATGGTTTGCCATGATGGAACATTTTTACTTTATATAATATGGTTTGGTGTAATACTTGTCTAGTCTTCTTGGATAATTCTCATGGCTCCTGTTGCGGAAAAATGAAAAAAAAAATACAGCCATTCCATTCCATTCATGCTCTATCTTCTTCCATGTATCTTGATGAATACATTGTCAAAGGGGGTGAAAGATTGGTCAAAATGTTGTTATAGAGCTTTTTGGAGTCTTAGGGAGAAAGTGAAACTATTTTGAAAATTGGTGATCATTGCGAGTGGGAGCATCTAAATGGTATTCTTGTGGTTTTATTGCCTTTTCTGAATCTGAATTGCAATTCTTGAAAACTCACAATGATCGAAGGTCAAATAGAACAATTGTTCTTTCATATGGACCTTAAGTGAGATTTTTGATGATTCTCTGGAGATTGAAGCTTTTATGCTTTCTTTGGCCTTATCTCACTTGCCTATGCTATTCTGAAGCCAGCTTGGTCATTTCCATGGCTTTCTCTTGCTTATGGACCAAGTTGTGCCTTTGCGCGAAAACGACGAGTTCTTTACTTTTCAAACCTCAAACTTACATTTTCTGGGAGATTGCCAATGTGTTCATCAAGGGGGAGATTGTGGATATCATGCGGATATGCCCACGATCTTAAGGTGATGTTACAATTGGCAATGGCACTTTTGGTTTGTCAATTCACGCGTTTTCGTCAAAGTCCAATTCTTTGTCGAGTCAAGGCGGATCGGCCGCCATTGAATGGCGATCTGACCGGTTTTGTGCTGAATGTTGATTTTATTGGTTAAGTGATTTTGGGATATGTCATATCCATATTTATCTTTGCATATGTGTTGCATATTGCATGTTTTCACTGACGTGGGTCAAGTTGTGAAAAACTTGTTCCCGGAGACGATTTCTCTGTTTATTGCTTTGTGCGTGTCTTGAATGTCAATGACGGTCAACGGCGAGAGGATCGAGACTAAGCTTGGAGAGGCGAGGTCCGAAACGATCATGGATGCGGGTGAGGTCAATTGGCTCAAGCGTGGCGCGAGAATGGGCGAGATGACCGAACAGCGATTCGGTGCGATGGGTTGATCAAGCGGCGCGGGGGTCGGTGCAAGTGCCTTGGTGGTTCCGGTGGGATCCAGACGGGAGAGACTTGCCGACATGATGAGAGCCGTTGATCAACCTACACGTGGCGGAGCAAGCGATTGCTTCGACAGGATTGGACTCGGTCCATGGAGAAGGATCGAGAAGGGGTATTTTGGTAATTTCACCAAATACCATCTTTGTGACGTTTGGCTAAACCACGGTGCGGGACAAAGCAATATGAAGTGGTTTAGGTCAAGAGATGATGGTTTTGGCGCTTTAAAATGCGTGGGTAAATGTCCCGTTTGCGTTGGGCCTTAACGGGAGCCCATTAGAGAAACTCTTCTAGAAGCTAGGCCTCTAGTATAAATAGGAGGGGTGCTGCCACACAGCCCCCAAGCACTTCATTTGTAAACCCTAGTTTGGTTTTAGGGACTTAGAGAGAAAGAGAGAGGTTCTAGGGAGATGAGTTGATTGTGTGCTCATGGATTGAGCTCTTGTCCTCCTTGAGGGAGTGGCTGTAACCAGCAACAATCATGAATCAATCCATGGATGATTTCCCAAAGATGTGTCTCTTTGTGTTCTTCCTTCTTGTTTTGTGATTTTGAGCCCATCTTTGATCCTTTGGTTTTTGGTTGATCTCTTCTCCTCTTCTACCTTGCTGTGATGTGTGGGAATACATCTAGAATCACCTAGACCATCAATCGCCCACGAGCAAGTGTTTAGATCAAGTTTTCGCTTTTGCTCGGTTTTGAACCTTCCTTCGGTAAAACTGAAAAAGGTCTAAACTTTGACATGGATCTACTCAATCGTTGCTTGGAATAGGTTCCTAATATCCTTAGGAAGGTGTGTTCCAAATTTGGTCAAGTTTGGCCGTGTAGATCAAAAGTTAGATCAATTTTCGTTTTTGAAATAGTACTGAAATTCGCGTTCTTTGCTGATTTTACTATTCACCAGTCTGACCGCTACTGTAGCCGGTCTGACCGCTACTGTTTACTAGCACTGTTCATCAGGCTGTTTTTTTTTTGTCCTACAGTTCTAGAATTGCATTTTTTGGGTCCCGACAGAGGTGGTATCAGAGCCATATCGACTGTAGATCGTGACCTTAGTTAGAATGACCGTTTTTAGAAAAGACTTCAAAACTTATTTTACAAATGAAAAATCTTAATGATGTGCTATTCTCATCTTGTCTATTCTATACTCTTCCAATCTATCCATTTCTCATCTATATTCGTCCTCACCATTTGGAGTATTAAATTGGACTCTCTCCCCTATAACCTCTATAGTCATCGTTATCCGTGCAAATGTCTTGGTGGATGCCCAAGGGCTATTTTGAGCAACTCTTTGAAGACCATGCAACCAATAACAACGTATCGACATCTCCCCAAGTGTTCAAGAGAAGCTCGTCGCAAGAGTTGAAGACCAGAGGAAGTTGTGTGTCGCCCCTGCCTTCTCCAAGCTTCGCCTCCAAGGATCGCAAGTAGTCAACGTTTGACGAAGACCGTGACTAGTTTGAGTTTTCTTTAGACCAGCCATATAGGATAAATCAGCATAGGTTCCTTCTGTGTGTTGAGACAAGCCGCCTAGTTAAGTTAGAGTTTAATCGACTAGACGATTAGATCTTTGTTTTCCTTCTTTGGTGTAGTTTGGCTGTGAGTTTTATGCTTCTTAATAGCTTTCCGGCTATTTGTTTGTTCTTTGGTGTTCCTTGGGTTAAACCTGCTCCCCTTAGTAGATTGCCTTCCCTTACCTTATGCTTTTCCCTCGCATCTATGAGCCCTGGTCAGCCATCAGATAGAGAACCCCAGTGAAGCCAATCTTGTCACTAATCTTGAGACGATGCAGTACACTCGCACCTGTCAACCCCAAAGGGGCGATTACAAGTATCAGAAGTAGTAGATCCAGTCATGGAACAATTTTTGGTAGCTCAGACTCAACTCATGAACATGATGATGCAGAACATGAACAACAGGATGACCCAGCAGAATCAGACCGCCGCTACTTTAGTTAATTTGATAAATCAGAATAATCAAGCAAGTCTTCGCACCATCGCGATGTCGATGCGGAGCGGACAATAGCCAACAACTATCTCCGCACGGTGGTGACACATCGAGCTGAATCGACTTCACGCCACCCGTAATCAACTCATGCCAGCAACGATGCAACCGTCGGACAATAGTAATGTTTGCAATAGTGCACAACTCGTTACCATTCCAATGACGCACCCTCAATTCAAGCTTGCAAAGTTCTTAAGGACCAAGCCTCCTGTCCTTGAAGGGTCAACCACACTCAAGGATGTAGAATCTTGGATTCACATCATGGAAGAAAAGCTAACTATTGTACGATGCATCGATAATGAGAAAGTTCTCTACGTCGCCCATCAATTGGAAGGAGTTGCATTAGATTGGTGGAAAAACTTTTGTGCTGCCCATTAGGACAAGCAGACCATCACATGGTCTGAGTTCCCCGCTACTTTTCGCCAACAACACGCGACATCAAGCAAGAGTGATCAAGACAAACTTGCTATTCCGTTATTCTGCACCAAATCTAGCCGTTGTCATTTGAAGTGCTGCCAACCAGATAAGCCAGAAGATTGTGCATGTATCCGTTGTGGATAAATAGGCCATAGCGCCGATGAACACAATATCAGTTGTTCCAATTGCGAAGGAAACCATTCTATTGGAGAATGTCCCCTGATCAAGATCACATATTTCTTGTGTGAAGGCGATGACCATTGTCCAAGTCAGTGCCCCATGTATTCAGTGTTGACTTCTGTAACCCAACGTCAGCAAGAAAATTTTCAAGCCGCTGTCAAAGCATTAGCAAAAGAAGGCAACCCATGGTCAGTACAAGATTTATCAGCTAGAGAATCACAAAATCGGAATGTTGACCTTGGCAACCCACCTCAAATGGGAAGCAAGCCAGTATCGTCAATAGTGTGTTTCGAGTGCGGTAAGAGAGGCCACTATGCCAGGAGATGCCCTGCCAATCGTCAAGCTTCAAGAAGGATAATCGTTCTGCCTTGGCCTCTTCAGAAAAGTCGCAAGATTTGACACGTTTATGCTACAACTGTCATGGAAAAAGTCACTACGCCAGCGAGTGTCCTCAAATGAACCAGTCACTCACTTCAGATGCAAGAATGCCAAAAGTTGTTTCAGTCAAGATTTTAACACCCGGAGCATGTGGTAAAGCCGTAGGATCCGTGTGTCCCACGAAGCAGTCAAAGAAGAGACGTTTGAACCATGATGTTACCAAGAAAGTCTAGATTGATGATACCAGATTATGCAGTGTCATGCCTTTATTAGTAGCAGTAAAGTCAAGGAATCATTGTAACCTTTCCTCTGTTTGAGAGCAAAAAGGTGGACATCTTTGTATTCAAGTTATGAATAAAAGGAATTGTTGGATATTAAATCATGGGAAATTTTCAAATATGCCACTGCTCATTTCATTGACCCAAATCTACCACTTGCTAGTGTTTTGCCCCAAAAGTCAACCCCTTTTTTTTTTTTCCCCCCCTTTTTCCCCCTTTTCCGGGGGCCCCCTTCAACCCAACCTTTTTTTCCCCCCTCCTTTTTCCCCTTTTTTTTTTTTCCCCCCCCCCCCCCCCGGGGGGGGGGGGCCCCGTTTTCCTTTGGCCCTTTTTTTTTTTATTCCGGCCCCAAAACCCCCCCAAAAATTTTTTTTTTTTTTAACCCCAATTTTTCCCCCCAAAAACCCCGCCCCCTTTTCTTTTTTTTAAAAATTTTTTTCCTTTTGCTTTTTTTTTGGGGAATTTTTTTTTTTTCCTTTTTTCCCCCTTTTTTTTTCCCCTTTTCCAAGGCCCCCCCCTTTTTTGGGGTTTTTTTTTTTTTTTTTTCCCCCTTTTTGGAAACCCAAACCCCCAAAAACCCTTTTTTTTTTTTTTTTTCCCTTTTTTTGCCCAAAAAAAAAATTTTTTTTAAAATTTTTCCCCCCAATTAAACCCAAAAAATTTTTTTTAAAAAGGGAAATTAAAACCCCTTTTTTTTTTTTTAACCCTAATTTTTCCCCCCCTTTTTAAAAATTTAAAATTAAAAAAAAATTTCCCAAATTTTTTTCCCTTTTTTAAAGTTTTTTTTTCCCCCCTTTCTTAAGTTGGGGGTAAGAAAATTTTAAAAAAATTTTAAAAACCCCCAAAAGGGCAAAAAACCTTTTTTAAAAAAACCCCAAAAATTTTTTTTTTTTAATTTACTTTTTTTTTTTTTTTAATTAATTTAATTTTTTTTTTTTCCCCCCCCAAAAACCCCTTTTAAATTTTTTTAAATTTTTTTTTTTTGGGTTTTTGGGAAAGGGGGTTTTTTTTCCCAAATGGGTTAAACCCTTGGGGTTTTTTTTAAAATTTTTTTTTTTTTTTTTTTGGGCTTTTAAATTTGGGTTTTTTTTTTTCTTTTTTTTTTCCCCCGTTAAAATTTTTTGGGGTAAAACCCCAAAAATTTAAAAAAAAAAAGGGGGGGAATTTTTTTAACCCCAAAAATTTTTAAAAAAAAGGGGGTTTTTAAAAATTTTTTTTTTTTGATTTGGTTTTTTTTTCCCTTTTTTTTTTTTTTTTCCTTTAAAAATTTTTTTAATTTAAATTTTTTTAAAAAAAGTTTTTAAAGGGGGGGTTTTTAAAGGGGGAAACCTTGGGGGGGGCCCCCCAAATTTTAAAAGGGGGGGGTTAAACCCCCAAAAAAATGGGGAAAATTTGGGTTGGGGTTTTGGAAAGGGTTTTTTTTTTTTCCCTTTTTTTTTGGGGTTTTTTTTAAATTTTTTCCAAATTTTTTTTTAAAAACCCGGGGTTTTTTTTTCCCTTTGGGTTTTTGGGGGTTTTTTTAAAAAAAAAGGGGGGCAGGGGGGGTTTTTTTTTTTTTTTTAAATTCCTTTTTTTGGGGGGGGCCCTATAAAGCTTAATTGGGAATTTTCCTAAATTAAAAATATTTAATTTGACTAATCTAAATATTAATTAAATAAAAACTTGTGTTATTTGGTTTCCTTGTGTTCCAAGGAATTTTTGGATATTTTCTGAGTTTTTTCGGATTTATTTGCTATTTATTTGATCTCTTTGATTTTCAGCCTTTTATTTTAATTCCAAAAATCCATCCTTTTCTCTCTCCTGCCACGTGCCTGTTCATCTGCAACCTCCAGCCGGACAGAGCGCTCCCATCTCCAGAACGTGCATGAAACAAACCCAAAACTTCCCAAAATCATAACTTCCTCCACGGTGCATATAAAAGAGAACCGTCGTCGCCGCCGTTCTTCGCGTCGCTACCGTCGCATGGAGCCGAATCTTGATGTCTGGACCACGTCATCATCTCCGGCTCATCGTTTCCTTTCCATTTTGCTCCTTCGCCGAAGTTGGATCGCCTCTAGCCGCCGTCCACAGCATGCGCCATAATCAGCCATACACTGTTCATGCTCCTGGCTCTGTCCAGTATGTGCGTGTAGTGTTAGGTTCGGTGGCTTCCTTTAGATTTCTTTGTCTATGTTAATTCATTCTCTTTGTAACACCCCAACTCTCAATGAGCCTGGAATGCTACTGGAACTAAACTATTCTAGCACAACCTACAAATTTTCGGCAGAGCCTCCTTTGATTAATTAGCTATATCGAGGGTTCAACATTAAATCATGGCATATAACAAATTTTCATAATCAAACTTACTCAATCATGCATGATAACCAATGAATGAACCAATACTGGCGATCTCATTATTACAAATAATCTGAATCTCAAACCAAACCATCTATGGGTGATAATCGAACAGACTATTTGTTTATAAGTTGAAGCTAAGTGGCAAACGCCTAAAGGGTGTGAGGTAGTGAGTGCATCAACTTCTACTCCCTCCCATGCATGTCGTTCCTGCCACTGGTACCTAAAACACATTAAAGCAAAAGTGAGCCCAAAGACTCAGCAAGTATCAACAAGGCTATAAACATGAACTCAAACATAGCATCGATAATCCACAATAGCATTATACTAAACATAGCCATTTATCTCATGATATGCAACCAATGCAATACTTCTTTGAACTTTATCTCTTTTCGCATTTTACCGGTAATGCGGGGTATACAACCGTCAGATTTGCTTGCCTTGCCTCCGCACAGGACCAAGAGCCTATACACCACATGTATAGGGACCTTTGCCCATCACTTAATGATGGGGACCTCTTTATTTCATAGCCCACATTCCACGAATGTGGGACCTCAAGCCCGTCATCTTCATGACGGGGACTCAATCAGATGTGCTTGGTCACCACGGACCAAGGCACCAGATGCCCACAACATGCATATGCACCATGATAACATATTCATAAGCAAGAATACCTCAAATTCTCATTGACATGTAATCAATAACAAGATACGATCCATTTAACCATACTAGCATGTCATCAAGGTAAACGGTACTCATCTCATAACAGCAAGCATGGCTATACTATCACGATACATCACAAACACTTCAAACAAGCATACACATATATAGCAATACTTGCCTCAACCGTGAGACGGTGGACGCAAGAGTGCTGCCCTGAACCGCACTCCCACCGAACACAAAGGTACCCCAATCTAAGACCAACATGCTGGACCAAACGATAATAACACAACAAAGCTCGCTAACTCTCAAGTGTTAACAAAACCCCAATTTCTAGCGATCGCTTTGGTGCTTCTGAAACAGCCAAATTCTAAAATACATAACTTCCTGCTCGGGAGTCCAATTAAGATGCTCTTAGACTTTCTGAAAAGGTAATTGGATTACCTAAATAAACCTAGTTGAGAGCCCTCTTGATTCTGCCCCTAATTTCCTATCAAACCAAACATCGACGACATAATTCTGTCGGGTTCTCTGGACAGTACCTAAAACCACCATAACTTTTGCTACGAAAGTCCAAATCTCATGTTCTTTAACTCTATGAAAAGGTACAGAAAGTACCCACATTTTTCGTTATTCTGAGATCCTCTGATTCTCCTTTTAAATAGCAGATATAACCCAATTATCACAGACAGCCAGAAACGCAGAACCACAGGACAGCAACACTAGAAAAATCATATCTCCCAGACCGTTAATCGGATTTGGGCGATCTTGGCGCCAACGAAAGCTAAGAACATAAACTACAATTCTCTAGGAGATCCAAACTCCTAATTCTGCATCTAACCATATGAAATCGCGCGCAAGCTACTGGTCAAAATTGAACAGAAGAATATAACCGATGCAATCGTTCTAATGGCAAATGCTTCTAATGACTATCATACAACACGAGGAACTTGTCGTTACCCTTGAAGCCTGCAGATTGCAAACCCGGATGGCGATCCCACCGCTTCCTCTTCTCCCTTCTCTTCTCCCTTCTTTCTTCCCTCCTTCTTCTTCTGTGGCGGCAACAATGGAGGGGATCTTGGAGGAGAGATTGAGGCGCAAGGGGAGCAACCAGGGGAGGAGGCGTGGGAGGTGCTGGACAGGAGGAGGCGCAAGGGGAAAGGGAAGTGGCGGCCAAGGGGTGGAGGGGGAGGAAAGGTGGGGCGGCTAGGGTTTGGGGAGGTGGCGCCTCCCATGGCCGGCCAGCCTACATGGCCTAGGCCCAAGCCAGTTGCCATCTAAATGCGAAAACCCCTCTCTTTCTTGCTTTGATGCTTTTCTAAAGAAATCTTCCCGATTAAATTAATCTCTACCGATTAAATTATTCTATCCCGATTAATTGCTTCTCGCTTCGAGTATTTCATTCTCTCGCTACATCCTTTCGAATATATTTTAGGGTATTACATTCTACCTCTTAAACAATCGACCCGAATTCTACCACATCTACTCGAAACAACAACAACCACAATCGAAAACCAAACCAACAAGATGTACCGACGTGAACATATCACCCAAACGTATACCCATGTGTAAACCTCAACACTCTCCGACCTTCCTGTGTACTCACTAAACACAGAACATACATGACGCTTCGCACTCGCGCATGGACTCGAGACAATCCTGGCGATATGCCAACTAGCGAGAAGCAAGCGAGTATCTTGGGTTAAACTTACCAAAGATACCGAACCACCGACATACACACGAACACGAAACCATCGTTCCACCTTTCAAATGAACTCTTCATCAAACAAGGATCACCTCCTTTAACCGAAACACACAACAAAACTCGTTTTGAACAAACTCTACTATAAATAGAGTCAACTTAAAGGAAAGGATTCTCATCGTAACCACGAAACCAACTCCCACCAAAAGGGTCAAACCAAATCGAAGATTTATCACAAAACATTTCCACTTTCCATGTGGCAATTTGCGAATAAACATCACGAAAACCAAAGGAGGAATCATCTTAAATGCCCAAATCAAAACTACATTTATCTTCCCGTATCGATAAGAACCATACATACCAAGATCGAGTCAAACCCAACTTACAAAAAAACATTGGTCAACAACACAAAACTCAAATGAGAATCGAGAAACGATTCACTTCTTTGAGGTAGTATCAAATTCTCATATCTCTTTTAGGAATAAATCTCCATCAACTTGGAGTTTCATTCATCGCAAACACACTAACTCTACTCTTTTAAATTGACACTCACAACATTACGCTCAGTGAAATACATCATCCACAACCATGTATAAAGGCTTTATCGACGCCACCAAAACTTTCTCTCAACAACTCCTCGATCGACATGATTAATTTGACGATGACTTCCATAGCACCTCAAAATAGAACACATACACAATCACGTCACCTCAAACTTTTAGAAATAAACAACTTAAAATTCCTAGCTCTCACATTCATATACCTCATCAAAAGGGCTCTATCAATAATCATCCTCTTGTCAAATCCACCCTTAATCTACTTCTCTACACATAATCATTGGGACCCAAGTACTAGCATAAAAATACAAAGCCCAAAATAAACTCCAAGACGCCTATGGAACTTCTCATAAAGAAGATAGGAAAACCTCTGATTAAAATCCTAAAATTTTCACAATCCATACATACTGCGCATTAATATTAACATGAGAACATCTTCTTGTCACAATTATCTTTATAAAGATTCTAACTCTTAAAGAGTTACTTACTAAGTCCAAGTCTTTCCTGGCAATAATCCAACGATCTCAACTATCTCATTAATCGCTTTAACTGGCCGATTACTTTGCTAATACTACTCTCATTACAACACCATCATAATTCATCGCAACAACGTCAAAGTACCCAATCGTGACACTCTAATAAATCGAGTAAGATTCCCATTCCTTAAAATTCTAATGTTCCACGAATTGAACAATGGATGTTGGATCACAAATCTTCATAGGTTCTAATGGTTGCAACCATGCAATCGCTTTAGCCTCAAAGGCAAAACATTCAGATAGATAAAATTCTCTCCAAGAATTACACAGAAATTAGTTCATCCTTCAACGCTCCCGATTAACTTACAGTCCAAGGTCTCACAACCACATTGAATAATCACTTAAAACCAATGTGAAATGAATTGGTGGATCCTTCCTCAAAAGAAAAAGCAAATGAAGACATTTACGCTGAAGTAAATACAGACCATGGGAACTAATCACTTAGGCAAAGAACTGGAAAACATAGAGGAAGTCAACAATGAGAGTTTGTGAGACCCGGATTATTTGACTTGTATTAACCAACCACCGGTCCTAGCATCACAAATCAAATAAACGATCTCGAGATATGTATACTTCCTGAGCAAGATAACACCTACAAAATTAGACATCAACTCCATTCCAAACATAGAGTCCAAACATCACACTACAAACGGAAGATAAACAAATAGTAGAGATATTACGACAATGGCCGATCGCCACAAGATACACAAATAACAACAGTAAAGACAGGAAGCAAAGCGCCATAAGATGGCTATAATCAAAGCCAATCGTGCCTTCAACCCACAAGGCATCCGACCGACCGCCAAGTCTAGTCGCCCAAGAAGCGCAACACACTCATGTATGAGGACCCGAGGCTCACCTTCTTCCTCTCGCAACAAAAACATTAAGCAAAGCACCCGAGTACAAAGATTGTCTTTGTACCCGCAAGACTCGACGTGTGAACTAGCGCACTGCTCATAGACTACATGCAGCTTGTTTTGTGGAGGTCATATGTTTCATTTGCATAAAGCCCATTTTCATTTGCAATAAGATAATACATTTAGAAGGCAAGTTTACAATTCATTTTTAAGATTGAAATAGCAGAAAAGTAATAATAACAAAAGGGTAAGTAAAACATCCTAGAAGTGACTATCCCAATAGTCACCATTAACAATAGCACGAATCCCCGCATTCGCACTCACCCATCAAGTTTTAATTTAAATGTTGTAGTCTAACTCTTGGAAGACCTTGCAAGCGTGTCCATAACCTAGACGAGGCTATTCAATAGTTTGAACCCGCAGGTGTACCAATGTACCCACACTTCGCATCGCTTTAAGCCAAAGCACACTCCAAGGTATGCTGCACGACCTAAGTCCTACGAGACTTTTTCCAATATTGTGTATTAACTACGAGCCACTGTATGGATAGAAATCCATACGCTAATGGTAAAGCCGAAAGACAACTACCCACTCTGATAAAGCTTTTGACAACTACCATGCTCCCACCTCCATCCCTCCCCGCGACCTCCGCACTCCTGAGCCAATACACGCCAAAGTACTAGGTCAAGAGAGGTCCCATATACTCTAGTGTGGTTAGCACGAAAATGCTTGGTTCTGTAACAAGATGTTCTGGCCTTGTTGACTCTGCACCATTCCAACACCCAAAGATCACACCAATCATACTACAGCTCAAGTCTAAATCATTTTGGTTTTGCTTTAGTTTTGCAATTAAACATAGCAAAATGCTGAAACATAAAGTTATAGTAGTTTTTGTGTGATCAAGGTTAACGACTAAAGTCGATAACCGCCAGCTTCTACCGATAGCTAAGCATGTCTAAGCAAGTTGACCCGATCTACTAAGTGACAAGAGATCATCCAACAATTCTAATCACAAAAATAACCTAGGCCTGTAGTAGAGATCAATATTTTTTTACAGATATGCAAACACGGATTTAACTAATCAATTTAACACAAATTAAGCGATGCATACATACAAATTAAAACAAAATATTAGACTTTAAAATACTCGGATAAATATGATCAAACCGCTTGTTCGATGTCGCTTGCTCAATATGTCATGGAGGATCGTCTCGTGGTTGCCGCAAATATCAAGCTCTAACGATCGAACATAACAAAGAAATAAGAACGAATAACACCGACAAAACTCAAACATACAACAACATCAAAACAAGCCAAAACTCACACAGCAACCTAAGCATGATATAACAAAATTTTAGAAACAGAGAACAAATTATTTTAAGTTATTAATAATTTTCTATGAATTTTCTAAGCTAAAAACACAACATGCCACTAGTTAATTACTTAACAAATTTTCATGAATAGAAACAGTGTAAAACCTATCCTAATAGTTAGTATACTGAAAATGAAATTTACATGTAACTGGTTTTATCAGATTTGGACAATTATTGAAAGAGATATGCATTTTCTAATTTGGAGATTACGATTTACAACATTAAATTAATTAACAGATTTTGCTACAGATACAAGGTTGAAACTCATTTTAGTAAATAGTACATTTAAAATGAAAATTAAAAAGACTGGTTTCATGCGCTTTGATAAAAATTGAATTAGTTATGCATTTTACAAGTTTAATTGATTTAATAGCAACAGTAAGCATTTCGTAAATACTAAAGCACTTAATACTTCTTACCGACGCACGCTAGCCCTACACATCGACAGAGGCCCGCGAAAACGCACTGAGCGGATCGCCGCATAAGGTGATCGCTAAGGCGTATTCTAAGAATACGCTTTGACATATCAAAGTGTACTTCTAACATATACTCACAGAGAAATACGCTTGTCACAGAGAAAACGATTAATAACACTACACAACCCCAACCGACATTCCGCCCACATGACAGAGACACAAAGTGAAATGCAACGTTGATTAAACGATTTCTAAACGTGATTAACAAAGAAGGGCCCACAAGCCGTAGATACAAACTAAAAGACGACAGAGCTTAACAAGGATTAGACCTTAGCTACCGGCGGCCGACGGAGTTCTCACACGCGCGCGACTACAGGTGGGGATCCGAGAATGGCCGAGGCTCGAGCTCGGGATGGCACGACGGTGCACCGCAGCTCCACGTAACTTGATGCCGATGACGCGAGCCCAATGGTCGCCGAGATGGGCCCACGACGCCGGAGTGAGAAGAAGCTACGCTCGCAGAAGGCGCTACGCATCTTCGAAAGCAGCTTCAGAAGTTGCGCCACGGATCGCCTCACTCGTGAGCACAAGCACAAGACAAAGTCGTAAGAAGAAGGTCCGAGCGCGAATTGCCACGGCAAGCGAACACCGTAGCGCGAGGAAGAAACACCCGCACGACTTCCACGATGCACAAAGACGTAAACGAGCCCACCGTTAGACTCGTAGGAGGATTATAGGGACAAAAAAACCCCCCAATTTCCCCAAAAACAAAAAAAATTTTTAAAAATTTTTTGGCAAATTTTTTTTAAAAAAAAAATTTTTCCCCAAAAAAGGAAGGGATGGGGGGGGGGAATTTTCCAAGGGGGTTTTTTTAAAAAAGGAAAAAAAACTTTTTTTGGGGGGAGGGGTTTTTAAAAAAAAAAAAAAACCAAAAACCCCCGGGGGGGGGGCCAAAGGGGCCCTTTTTGGGGGCCCCCGGGAAAAGGGGGAAAATTTTGGGGGGTTTAATTTCCAAAAAGGGGAAAAAAATTTGGGGGGGGGGCCCCGGGGGCCCCTTTGGGGGCCCCCCGCCGGGGGAAAAAAGGGAAAACCCCCAAACCCCTTTTGGAAAAAATTTTTAAAAAAAGGGAAAAGGGGGTTTTTTAACCCCCGGGAAAAAAAAAATTTTTTTAAAAAAATTTAAAATTTTTTTAAAGGGTTTTTTTTAAAAAAAAAATTTTTAAATTTTTTAAAAATTTTTTTTTTTTTAAAAATTTTTGGGTTTTTTTAAAGGGTTTTAAAAATTTTTTTTTATTTAATTTTTTTTTAAAAAAAATTAAAAAAAATTTTTAAAAAAGGGGTTTTTTAAAAATTTTTTTTTTTTTTGGTTTTTCCCCAAGGCCCAAAATTTTGAAACCCCAAAAATTTTATTCCTTTTTTTTTAAATTTTTTTTTTTGGGGAAAAAACCCTTTTCCAAGGGGGGGCCCCCCAAAAAAAAACCCCCTTTTTCCCCCCCCCCCCCCAAAATTTTTTTCCCAAAAATTTAAAAAAAAATTTTTTCCCCCCTTTTAAAAAAATTTTTTGGAAAAAAAATTTTTAAAAAAACAAAGGTTTCCTTAATTTTTTTTTTAAAAAAAAATTTTTTTTCCCCCCCTTTTTTGGGCCCCCAAAAATTTTAACCCAAAAAAGGGCCTTAAAAACCCCCCCCGGGGGGCCCCGAAAGGGGGAACCAAAGGGCCCCCTTCCCCAAAAAGGGGTTTTTTTTTGGGGTTTAAAAGGAAAAGGTGGCAAAATTTTTTTAAGGGGGGGCCCCCCCCCCTTCCCCGGGGGCCCCCGGCCTTTTTGGGGGAAAAATTTTTTCCCCCGCCCCCCCTTTTTCCTTTTTTGGGGGGTTTTTTGGGAAACTTGGGGTTTTAAAAATTTTAAAAAAAATTTTTTTTTTTTTAAAAAAAAAAAAAAAATTTTAAAATTTAAATTTCCCTTTTTCCCCAAAAAAGGGGGTTTTCCCTTGAAAGTTTTTTTTTTTTTTTGGGGGCCCTTTTTTTTTTTTGGTTAAAAAAAATTTTTTTTTTCTTTTTTAAAAAAGGAAAAAAATTTTTTTAAAAAAAATTTTTTTTTAAAAAATTGGGGAAAAATTTAACCCAAAAATTTCCCAAAATTTTAAACCCAAAAAAAAGGGAAATTTTTTTTTGGGGGGCCCCCCCCCCAAAAAAAGGGGAGGGTTTCCCCGGGGTTTTTTTCCCCTTTTTAAAACCCCCCAAAAAAATAAAAATTTTCCCTTTTTTTTTCCCCCCCCCAAAATTTTTCCCTTAAAATTTTTCCTTTTTTCCCCAAAAAGGAAAAATTTTTTGGGTTAAAAAAAAAAACCCCCTTTTTTTTCCCCCTTTCCTTCCAAAAAGGGCCCCCCGGGGAAAAAGGGGGGTTTTTTTCCCCCCCCCAAAAGGGAAAATTTTTCCCCCCCCCCGGGGGGTTTTTTTTTTTAAAGGAAATTTTCTTTTTTTTTTTAAAAAAAAAAAATTTTTAAAAAATTTTTTTTGGGGGTTTTTTTAAAGTTTTGTTAAAAAATTAAAAAAAATTTTCCCAAAAAACCCCCCCAAAACCCTCCCTTTTTTTTTTCCCCCTTCCCCTTTTTTTTTTTTTTTGGGGGGGGAAAACCTTTAAAAATTTTTCAAAGGGAAAAATTTTTAATTTTTAAGGGTTTTCCCCAAATTTGGGGGGGAAAAAAAACCCAAAGAAAATTTTAAAAAAATTTTTTTTTCCCCTAAAATTTTCCAACCCAACCAAAAGGGAGGGAAGGGGGTTTTTTTGGGTTTTAAAAAAAAATTTTT
>JAYEVH010000244.1:0-122500 GCA_036346255.1 Ampelocalamus luodianensis | reverse complement strand
AACGCTGACTTGAGCGATCGCCCGCATAAGGTGACGCCGGGCGTATTCTAAGAATACGCTTTGACATATCAAAGTGTACTTCTAACATATACTCACAGAGAAATACGCTTGCCGGCGGAGAAAACGATTAATAACACTACACAACCCCAACCGACATTCCGCCCACATGACGAGACACAAAGTGAAATGCAACGGTTGGATTAAACGATTTCTAAACGTGATTAATAAGCAAGGGCCACAAGCCGAGATACAAACTAAAAGACGATTAGAGCTTAACAAGGGATTAGACCTTAGCTACGGCGGCTCGACGGAGTTCCCACACGCGCCGCGACGGCGAGGTGGGGATCCGGAGAATGGTCGAGGCTCGAGCTCGGGGATGGCACGACGGTGCACCGCAGCCCACGAACTTGATGCCGATGACGCGAGCCCAATGGTCGCCGAGATGGGCCCACGACGGCGGAGGCGAGAAGAAGCTACGGCTCGCAGAGCGGCGCCATGCACTTCGAGCGGCCGAGAAGTTGCGCCACGGATCGCCGACTCCAGGAGCAATAAGCACAAGACAAAGTCGAAGAAGAAGGTCCGATGCGGCCGGAATTGCCACGGCGGCGGAACACCGTGCGCGAGGAAGAAACACCCGCACGACTTCCACGATGCACGAAAGACAGAAACGAGCCCACCGTTAGACTCAGAGGAGGATTGCGATCACGAGGGACCAAGCGACGAGGTTAGAGACTCACCAGAGAACTAGCAAGCTCGCGGGACCGCCGCAACCGGAGGCGGAGACGACGATACCGCCCCTGGTGATCCACTGGACGCCAAGGACCCGGGTTGGGCAAAATGGAGGCGCGTCGAGCGTGGATCACGGCGTGTGGTTGCGGGATCAAGGCGGCGCTAACACACGGCGCTACCTTCGCCCTCTTCGCCGCCAAAAGCAGAAGCGCGGAGAAAGTGAGAGAGCGAAGGAAACGATGAATGAGTGAGTGCGGTGAGGTTATAAAGCTCGCGATGCTCCACAGACGTACACGAGGCAAATAGGTGGCAGCGACGAGGTACGTGGCACATGCGTGATCGCGGTGCGCTCCGGTGAGACGCGAGAGGACGAGGACGAAGGCGACAAGTGGGGTCCACCGCGGTGACTCACAAAGCGGTGTGAACCGGTGGTTTGATTTGATCGAGAACGTGTCGACCGCTGGATCTCAATTGGACGGCCGAGATCGATGTATGCATTGGACAGTCGGTTGCGACGCGACGTGGATCGCTCGATTTGCATCGGACGGTCGCGATCAATTGGACTCGGCGGTGCGATTAGTTGACGCGACCGAACCAAGTGTGCGAGTCGGACTCGAGCCCGAAAGGTTCGGGCCCGAGGAACGATACTTTTAGAATTTGATTTAAAAGACAGAGAAGGTTTGGGAATTTTTAGAGGTAGCTCCTGAGCTCCAAAAATTTCGAAATTTTTATGGTAGCTACTAGGGACAGAGGACAACCTTGTATAATTTTTCCAGAACTTTTTATGCACTGCATTGTTCTAGAGAAAATTCACAAGCTGCTGTACAGGGAGTTTGACCAGATTTCAAACAGAGTTGACTTGGCCATTTGAAATAGCAAACAAAATCTACAAATTGTGAAATAATTCAGGGAGGTAGATAGGATGATCGAGATGATAGGAAAAATAATTTCAGAGGATGATCACCAGTGTGAAAGCTAAGAATTTGCTGACAACAACCTCCATTCGCAAGAATTTAATTCTAGAAAATGGAAATTGCTAGGGAAAAATGTAGAAACTTTCAAATGATTTGAAGAGACAACAAAAGTTTTTATTTCCCCTCAAAATTTATATTTGAAATACAAACCCTAAGTTAGGGCTGTTACAGAGTTCAAGTCCTGCTATAAGCGAATACCAAACCACAAATGCGAAGAAAGTGTTGCCCTTTGAAAATTGATAAATTCTTATGGAACAAATGCATAAGGTTTAACTATACTCAAATAAACTGCAAGTTGCGAAACGCGACTTAAATCTCAAATTCTTTTACTTCACTCCTTCCTTTTACCATGAAAGTTATTTTCTGTGATTACTACATCACTTTACCCGCTTAAACAAGATAAACTCTTAAGACCAAATCGTAGGAACCACTTAAGAACCAATAAAATCTTTCAACATGTCACTTTCCTCAAAGCAACTCAATCACCACATAACTCAAGAGGTCCAAATGATCACCAACGCAAAACTCAAACACTTTACTAAATTCACATTACGAAAGACAATCAAATTACTTTATTTCTAAAATAATCATCTCCGCACACAAGTCAATCTCTTGCAGATAATCTTACTAACATCAAGAATAATATACTCAACACGAATATTTATCATCAACTATTCCATTAGAAAGCCCCCAAAGTTTCACCAAATTGTTCCATACTACCTTTTCATCCCATCTTTAAAATGAGAGTATACCCAACTATACAACCTCACTACATCGACCTCTTAAGTTTAGAAGGGGTCTACTACACAATTGAAAAGTTCCTACCAAAACCTTTTCATCAAGGACACATTATCATCCGATTATTTCACAATCATGTGGGCATAAGCCACCTATTATATCATATCAGTTCAACTTTTAGCGATACTCATCATCAAACTTCAACACACAATAGTTATACTACAACCATTGTTGTTATCAACTGGCTTCATTATGAAATCTAGTTGCTACCTACTTTTCTTCCCAAATCACATGGATATTAAAAAACACATATTCAACCGTTCCTCCTCACATTTGGATTTCGGCAAGAATTACACTAAAACTTCAAAAATCGAAACCTTCTATCGATCAAAAGTCTCATCAACACTACAACCAAATTCATCGGCTATTCTATACTGTAAGAACTACATGGAACTCCTCCCATAAATTCTAGATCCATCGATATTCTATCCATTCAACCGGTTGTACACAATTCTAATAACTAATCATACTAGGAATATGTAAGTCTAGCATTTCCTCTAGTTTCCTTTCCACACTTTTAAATTGATCCATGGGAACCAAAGAGCCCAACAAATTTAGCAACCTAAACGTTTTTAATGACCGGACTAATTCATCAATGATCCATACTTCTTAATATCTCTTTTGACTCCAAATAGGTATGGACATACTCTCAGTCACTACTCATATATCACATCATCAAGAACTAGAAAAAGACAACATCAACTTTATCAATTTCACTTCCAAGGTTACTAATTAATTTTAATTATGCACCATACCAATGACTCAACTTGATACCCATACCATATCACGTTATTTGATTACAATCTCTGATTTAACCATAACAAGGTATCACAAAAGAATTTTAACAATTTCCACTAGAAAAGAGATGCCTTAAACTTCAACACTCGAAATAATCCAAAAGGAACACACAGAGCCAAAGCTTTCTCATGTTAATAAACTTGCAACATAAACTCTCATTACCCAAACTATCAAACAAATACATGAGTCATTCTTTTCCAATGAGAAAAAAGAACCACCATGGAATTATCATTATTGCCAATTGAGGAAGATCACAAGTAGTAAAAAAAAATAGCTCAACAATCAGAAAACCAATATTTGTTTCAGAGAACCATCCACCACAAAACAAGAATTTGCGAAGTTTGAGGGAAAGAAAGAAATCAACTTTCTAAAGCAGCTCACGCTAACTCCTGCAACTAAGGTATTCTGGTAACTACTCTATTCGTTCTACCACGAACGGTGGTATGACTGACAAAGTCTCGAGGCCACAACCACGGCCTCCTCTTCTTAACCACCAATATCGACACGCATAAACAATATGATCACATATGATTATACATGATCATCTCATGGCAATCATTGAATCGATTCATATATATAGATTATCATAACATATCATAGCATAGGCAAGAAAGATAGTACAGAGGCAATTCAACAATTGCTCAACAAATGAAACATAACAATGTATAATGTGGAAGCCATGTAATTCTAACCCCACCTCATCGTACACAAGGTGTCAATTTAATATTTTCTATTAACCACGGACCTAAAGCCCGCTCGATACCAATCGTAACACCCCAACTCTCAATGAGCACAGAATGCTAATGAACTAAACTATTCTAGCACAACCTACAAATTTTCAATAAAGCCTCCTTTGATTAATTAGTTATATCGAGGTTCAACATTAAATCATGGCATATAACAAATTTTCATAATCAAACTTACTCAATCATGCATGATAACCAATGAATGAACCAAAATCGGCGATTCATTATTACAAATAATCAATCTCAAACCAAACCATCTATGGGTGATAATCGAATGACTATTTGTTTATAAGTTGAAGCTAAGTGGCAAGCGCCAAAGGGTGTGAGGTAGTGAGTGCATCAACTTCTACTCCCTCCCATGCATGTCGTTCCCGCCATGGTACCTAAAACACATTAAAGCAAAAGTGAGCCCAAAGACTCAAAGAAGTATCAACAAGGCTATAAACATGAACTCAAACATAGCATCGATAATCCACAATAGCATTATACTAAACATAGCCATTTATCTCATGATATGCAACCAATGCAATACTTCTTTGAACTTTATCTCTTTCGCATTTTACAGGTAATGCGGGGTATACAACCGTCATTTGTATACTCTTGCACTGTGCCCTCCGGCATGGGGACCAAGAGCCTATACACCACATGTATAGGGACCTTTGCCCATCACTTAATGATGGGGACCTCTTTATTTATAGCCCACATTCCATGAATGTGGGGACCTCAAGCCGTCCATCTTCATGACGGGACTCAATCAGATGTGCTTGGTCACCACGTGACCAAGGCACTGTATGCCCACAACATGCATATGCACCATGATAACATATTCATAAGCAAGAATACCTCAAATTCTCATTGACATGTAATCAATAACAAGATACAAGATCCATTTAACCATACTAGCATGTCATCAAGGTAAACGGTACTCATCTCATAACAGGCAAGCATGGCTATACTATCACGATACATCACAAACACTTCAAACAAGCATACACATATAATAGCCCGAATACTTGCCTCAACCATGCGAGAATGGTGGACGCGAAGAGGGTGCCGCCTCTGAACCGCGCCCCCACGAACACAAAGGTACCCCAATCTAAGACCAACATGCTGGACCAAACGCATAAATAATAACACAACAAAGCTCGCTAACTCTCAAGTGTTAACAAAACCCCAATTTCTAGCGATCGTTTTGGTGCTTATCAAACACCAAATTCTAAAATACATAACTTCCTGCTCGGAGTCCAATTAAGATGCTCTTAGACTTTCTGAAAAGGTAATTGGATTACCTAAATAAACCTAGTTGAGGAGCCCTCTTGATTCTGCCCCTAATTTCCCCTATCAAACCAAACATCGAGACATGCAGAATTCTCATCTGGTTCTCTGGACAGTACCTAAAACCACCATAACTTTTGCTACGAAACTCCAAATCTCATGTTCTTTAACTCTATGAAAAGGTACAGAAAGTACCCACATTTTTCGTTATTCTGAGATCCTCTGATTCTCCTTTTAAATAGCAGATATAACCCAATTATCACAGACTGCCAGAAACTGACGGAACCACAGGACAGCAACACTAGAAAAATTTTATCTCCCAGACCGTTAATCAGATTTGGGCGATCTTGGCGGCCAACGAAAGCTAAGAACATAAACTACAATTCTCTAGGAGATCCAAACTCCTAATTCTGCATCTAACCACATGAAATCGGCCGCGCAAGCTACTGGTCAAAATTGAACAGAGAACAGAATATAACCGATGCAATCGTTCTAATGGCAAATGCTTCTAATGACTATCATACAACACGAGGAACCTGTCGTTACCCTTGAAGCCGCTGCAGATTGCAAACCCCGGATGGCGATCCCACCTTTTCCTCTTCTCCCTTCTCTTCTCCCTTCTTTCTTCCCTCCCTTCTTCTTCTGTTGGCCGGCAACAATGGAGGGGGATCTTGGAGGAGAGATTGAGGGGCGCAAGGGGGGAGCAACCAGGGGGGAAGGAGGCGTGGGGGAGGTGCTGGACAGGGAGGAGGCGCAAGGGGGAAAGGGAAGTGGCGGCCAAGGGGGTGGAGGGGGAGGAAAGGTGGGGGGGCGGCTAGGGTTTGGGGGAGGGGGTGGCGCCTCCCCCCCTATGGCCGGCCAGCCCTACATGGGCCTAGGCCCAAGCCCAGGTTGCCATCTAAATGCGGAAAACCCCCTCTCTTTTCTTGCTTTGATGCTTTTCTAAAGAAATCTTCCCCCCGATTAAATTAATCTCTACCGATTAAATTATTCTATCCCGATTAATTGCTTCTCTCGCTTTCAGAGTATTTCATTCTCTCCCGGTTACATCCTTTCGAATATATTTTAGGGTATTACACTCTTTTCCTTGCAATGTCATCTCATGCCCTTGCACCAGGAACAGCCGCAGGAGCTTCGGCCCTGTCTTTTGTCTGTTGATTGTCCTTTGCTAATCCTTCTCTGTTAATTCTCTTGTTGCCAACAATCCAAGCCAAGCATGCTCTCTGTTAGTTCTTTATTCTTTGCTTTACCTTCTCAGTACCAAAAATCTTGTCATCTCTTTGCTATGTTAATGCCTTCATGCGCATGCAACTAAGCCGATGCCTTGCATCCTCTCTGGACCTATGTAAGCAACCCAGGTTCCTTGGTATTTCTTTCCTTTCCCTGATGGATGGTCCCCACTTGTCATTCAAATAATCAAGCCATATATTTATTTCTCTCACTTACATGCGGGTCCCGTATGTCAGTCAACCTTGGTAAAACCCTAGTTCATGAGCTTGGTCCACCATGGACTAGCATCTCTCTGTGGACCTGGTCCATAGACCAGTGGCCCACATGTCAAACCCTAATCCTATTTTCGAGAATTAATTTAATTCTTGAAAAGCCTTTTATCTTATTGGTCCCACATGTCACTCTGTCTACCTTATTTCTAGAATTATTTGAATTCTAGAAATCCATAAATACCAGTCGGTCCCACCTATCATATACTCACCTAATTTCTAATATTTTTGGAATAGAATATTCTGAGAATATTCCGTATACCCCAATTGTCATTTCATGTGAATCTTCCTGAGCTCATATCTTTTGCATCCGAACTCCGATTGAACCCATTCAAGTTTCTAAATTATCTAAATTCAATATCTACCTTCCAATACCATTCAATTTCAATTTGGAGTTTATTTGATTTGTCTTTGAATTTAGTTTGTTTTTTGCTCTCTTTCTCGTTAGACGTTGAAGCCCCGGAATCGTCCGACGGAGCTGAAGATCAAGGAAGTAGAAGATCAAAGATAAATTAATATCATCATTGCTATAGCAAGGCAAGTTATACCTTTGATCATATTGAATCCTAGCTTTCAAAATATTTTGATTCAAATTATTGCATTTACTTTAAGTAATTATTTAAATACTTTTGGGTTTAGCTATTAATCCAATTTGTTATTTCCACTTTGTCTATTGTATGTCATAATCTTTTGTCACCCTAGATTAATTCATATTTAGTTGGTTCTATGGTATTACCAACATGGGTTGGTTAGATACGAGTAGCTGCTTAGCCATGCAACGAGTCATCATCATCACCTGAGTTGCAATTATAAATTTGACTAAGTGATTATGGAACTTTGTCATAAAACTGTACGCTATGTGTTATTACTTTGTGATAGCATGTGTTGCACTTAACCAACAGGGTGGGAAAGGATTTAGACTGAGGCAAGTGGTGGATACTGTGTGATATGTTGGAAGCTATGTGCATGGGAATAATAATCTGTGTGGCATAGTTAGAAATTGGAAGTCTTGCCGTGGTCAATTAAGAACTTAACTTTGTGCGTCATTGAACTGAGCCTTACTGTACGACCATATGCCTGATGGGACAGGCCTAACTTAGTAAGTTATGGAATCTTGACATTGATTACTCAGGTAGTAGGTTAGGCTCTGTGCTAGGGTGGAGGTGTGTTTCAGCCTTAGTGGCAGCTCACATCGCGGGGCGGTTCGCCGTGTCCCTGTCCAACGATGTGTGTCAGACTGGTTTCCTGTGTGGGGCTGTCTAGCGGCTTGTAAGCACATCGGGAGTATCAATGCTTGAGATGAAGTTTCTAAAAGGTTTTGTTGTGATCAGCTCTGATCTAGTTGATTGCATCTTGTGGGTAAAGTGTACAACCTCTGCAGAGTGTTAATCAATCTATTCGAATAGCCGCGTCCGCGGTCATGGACATGCTCGGAGATTTCACACGAGGGTAAATTTTCATAAAAACAATTGGGAAGGGACAGCTATGTGAGATAACTTATGCAGTTGTGTGAATAATTTGATTAGGCTATGTGTCTTTGTGAAAACAACTGATAAATTATTGTTGTTTATTTGTTTTGAATTACGTTTTCAATCTGTTATTCATATTCAATTGCAAATGTTGTATTTCTGCAAAAATAACCACATAAGCCATTCCTTCGGAATAAGTCTGCATCTATACATTGCATTCTGTGGTATGACTTGCGAGTACGGTTGTGTACTCACGGTTGTTGTAAAACTTACGTCCAAATCTACAGAAGTGGAGGAATCGTCAGTCAACAGGGTCTACTTCAAGGATCAAGGAGAACTAGGTCACGCGACTCACCATTGCCTCGTGGGCATATGGATGGGCTTCACTGGTTATTCTCATTACGCTCGCGCAGACTTCATTGAGCTATTCGCTCTTCTGAGGCATTAATTGTAATCTTTGACCTTAAGGTCTTTACTCTGATATTTATTGTTATTTGCCAATTTATTAGTCATCTTTGTCTATGAAAATGATATTTCATCGATGTTGCCACTGTGTGCACTAGCGTGATCCTGGACTAGTGCAGTATACACGGAGGGTCCAGAATTGCATTTTTGGGTCCCAACAGTCACTAGTGTCCCAACTAGTGACATTCATCCAGGGATACATTTAGAATTACATCATCATAAGTTAAAAGAGCATCACCAACAAGTCACATACTCATTAATCTTTATAACTGACGATTCAATCAAGGAACATAATAACACTTATTCAATAACATATAAACAAAGACGTGATATCATCATCTCTATGATTGCCTCTAGGGCATATTTCCAACAAATACTCCCCATACCCTAAAGCATATGGTGACGCACTTAAGAGAGGATGGAGCTCACCGAAGAGAAGATTTGCACAGCGGTGGCTTTCGGTGCGCGCCCCAGCGACGTTGAAGACACGATCGTGTTCCGAGCGCTACAAGCAAAAGAGGGAGCTCGCATTAACCGAAATGGAGACAACGAGGAACGGAGAAGGCTAGGGACACGACAATGCGAAGCTTACCCGAGAGAGGAGCACAAGAGAGCGTCCTTCTCCTCAATGGCCGAGAGGAGAAGTGAGGGAAAAAGAGCGTGTGCAGGGGGTTTAAGCTCAGGCAATGGACAAAACGATGGCGACGTGAGCAGGCACAGGTCAGGATTGGGTGGAGGAGGTAGTGGATTCACGGCGTGAGCAGCGCCCGAACGGCTAGCTTGGCCGCGGGGGGCGCACGCTCCGCGCATGTGTCAGCGAGAGGTGGGAGACGAACCCGATAGGTGGGTCCAGTCGCCGCCACTGTGTACGTTGGGCATGGGTCGTGTGGAACGGCACTGTGTCTAACTCGATTCGGCTGAATGCACTGAGTCAAACCCATTTGACTGATTTCAAATTTAACCTCTCCACTTTGACCGAGCAACTAAAAATAGCAAATAAATTTATAAAATTCTAAAATTTTCTAGAGAGGTTCCTAGGATAACCTAGTAGACATAAAAGTTTTCGAAACTCACTGTTCATGTTTTATTTTCTTATTTTTAATTCCTTTACAGCAGAGGTCTTTGGACTGTGTTTGGATTTTTTTCAGGGTTGAATTAGGTTCTAAAATTTTGTATTTATTCATTATAAATATTATAAGATTTAAATAAATTATTTCTCAGAGAACTTTATAAGTATTTATTTCTGTTTTATTTGGAGCTTCAATTGGAGTTATATGTTTAACTTTGATTTGAGATTTAACAAGTGCAATAATTTGTGCAAAGGCTCCAGCAATAAAATGCATGCTCATGAGATGCATATTAATTTAGTTTAATAAAAATGGGGCAGTGACAAACCTCCCCCCTTACAGAGAATCTCGACCTGAGATTCCGTCGGTTCGGCAAATAGATCGGGATACTCGGTTCGCATCCAGTCCTCATGTTCCCAAGTCACCTCATCTTTAGTATGATTACTCCACTGAATTTTCAAGAACTTGATGACACGATTTATTGTCTTGCGCTCCGTTTCTTCAAGAATGCGAATCGGGTGCTCCCGATAAGAGAGATCGGGTTGCAAATCTAGGTCTTCTAACTTGGTTGCTTCGGTTGGGACTCGAAGGCACTTCTTTAGTTGTGAGACATGAAAAACATTGTGCACCTCTAAAAGTGATGGTGGCAACTCCAACTGATTAGCCATGGATCCTCATTTCGCTAGGATTCGGAATGGACCGATGTATCGAGGCACCAACTTGCCCTTGACGTGAAAACAGTGTGTTCCTTTCATCGGGGTGACTTTAAGATAAACATAATCGTTCACCACAATCGATGATGGTCGGCATAAGACTTATGATGAGATTAAGCCATCCGAAGTCGCTCCCGGATTACACGAACTTGCTCTTCGGCTTCATTTATCAAGTCCGGGCCATATAATTGTCTTTCTCCAGTCTCAGACCAGTTGAGAGGTGTCCTACATATTCTCCCATATAGCACTTTAAAAGGTGCTAATTGGAGACTAGCTTGGAAGCTATTGTTATAAGAAAATTCCGCGAACGACAAACATTTCTCCCATTTCTTGCCATAGGATGGCACACATGCCCTCAACATATCCTCTAAAATTTGATTTACCCTCTCAGTTTGACCTCCAATTTGGGGGTGGTATGCGGTGCTGAAAGATAATTGAGTTCCCATAGCTTCATGGAGGCATTTCCAGAAATGCAAGGTGAATTGAGTACCTCGATCTAAAACAATCCTCTTTGGCATACCATGGAGACGTACAATTCTTGAGATGTATAACTCCGCCAAGTTTCTTCCCAAATAAGAGGTATTGACGGGAAGAAAATGAGCAACTTTCGACAATCGGTCGACAATTACCCATAGCAAGTCATACACTTGCTTCGATTTGGGAATCAGGTGATGAACTCTATCCCGATTTTATCCCATTTCCACTTGGGAACGGGGAGGGGCTGAAGCATGCCCGCTGGCCTTTGGTGCTCGGCTTTCACCCGTTGACATACGTCACACTCAGCAACGAACCGTGCAATCTCCCGTTTCATCCGAGTCCACCACAATTTTTGCTTCAAGTCTTTATACATCTTTGTGCTTCCCACATGAATGGAGAAGGAAGAATCATGGGCTTCAAGAAGGATTAATCTCCTAAGCTTCGTGTCTTTTGGCACAACCAATCGTTTCCCGAACCACAAGACACCGTGGTTATCTTCGGAGAAACACTTGGCTTTGTCGGTCTTTACTCTCTCCTTAATTCTCTCCACACCCTTGTCACATCTCTGGGCCATCTTGATTTGGTCTTCTAGGGTAGGTTTCACATTTAGGGTAGTGTAACATCCTAATTCTTGGTTTGTGTTTCAAATGTAAGAAAATGTAAAGAAAGTAAAACTTTTCTTGCATTTGTTGTTGTATGAATTTTCTGAGAATTCTTGTAAAGGAGGTATGGAAGTTCAAAATCACAAGCCTCTTTTAACTAAGTCTTGACCCCTCTGAAAACTTTTCTGGATAACCTTGGGATCATCCTCTGAAAATAATTTTCCTTGGTTCTAGGGATGCTGGGTAACTCCTCTGAAAAATTTCACGATATTTGGAAATTTTTTGAATATTTTAAGAGGTCAGTCAAACCAATTTGGCTCCTGGTCAAACCCTAGAGCAGTACCTTAAGAAATTTTTGGAGAAAAATGTTTTGCATAAAAACCTCTAACAATTTTACACAAGGTCAATCCTAGAGTGGAGCACATCCTGTAAAAATTTTGGAATTTTTAGAGTTGTGTAGCTCCATCTAAAAATCCCTCAAAGTTTCAGCTCAAATTTCAAACCCTTAGTCAAGTCACTGTTGGGCTCAAGTCAGACTTGGGCCTCACGATTGAACCCAACCTCTTAGCGCACTCGGGCTCGGTCCTTTGGGCACATTCCTTTTCAGCCGTTGGATCACCTGTCTACCGCTGAGATCTTCGGGAGCGCTCGAACCTCTCCCTCGTTTAGACCACCCTCTGTGTCTTTGCAAAGACCACCCTCTCGGCCGTTAGCCAGGACCTCTCCTGGAGCTGCCGCGTGGGCCTCTCAAGGCCACCCTTGGTCACGACCACCTCATGTCTTTTTGCAAAGACCACCTCTTGGTCATTTTACAAAAACCACCCTCTATGATCCTCATGGCCACTTTCTAGTGATCTGGACCGTCCAGGATCACCCTCAACAGATCTAAGCCGTCTATGACCACTTCCAAGTAATCTGAGTAGTTCATTTTTAATCTAACCGTTGATGAGTTTGGGTCCGTGTCTGTTGGCTTGACTCAACCCACTCATGAGTTTTGACTCGAGCCACTTTGCCTTCCTCTCTTTGACTGGTGGGCCAAACTCTGGAATATCGAAGGTATATTGACTCCATTTCCAAACTAAGCAAGCGACCCATTGCTTCGACTATTACTGCTTCCTCCAGCCTATCGAAACTCGTGTTTTTATTAACCAACAACACATGCACTTTGTTAGAACTAAAGAAAAGGTTATTCAATCCACTAGTGCAAAACTCCATAGACATGCAGAAGAGAAATGCTATCCCCACTCCGACCAAGACAGAACTTTTACCAACCTTAGCGATCACGTGTTCGAGCTTAAACTTCCCTAAGATGGTTGGTGATACCTCTTCTTCAGGAAGAGGGTTTTTAACCATGATAGAGTCAGTGTCGTGTAGTAACAATCCTCCCTTGAGTTTGCTATTCTTCCTGTTCGTGTTACGAGACGACCTCGGCTCAAGCTGACCCCACACCGAAAGTCGTTTCTTCACCTTCCTCGCGCACGAGCGCCATGGCAAAGGAGGAGCAGAGCCTTGTCACTTCCTTGAGTCCTTTAAACGGCTCTTTGCCACAGAGCATTAAATGCTTGCCAGTGACTTTGCCCTAAAGTCTTCCTCTTACCTGCTCCCATCCTCTCGGCGTGTCCATGGCAGGCTTGACCACCGTGGGGTTCCATTGCTCTTCTCCTCGCTCCTTCTGCTGGAAGTAACCATTGAGCTCTCCCTTGTCTTCCTTTAACTGTCTACCTTGCTTAACCAAGCTCCCTCTCTGCTTGTTTGAGCTCAATCGCCAAAAACCCTAAAATCGCCATTGACGGCCGCAAGCAAGCTTCTTCGTCTTCAGCGTCCCAGGGGTTCTTTTGCAAATCTTTTTGCTTCACCTTGAGCCCCTCAGCACCTTCATCAAAACCCCTAATCCAATTTTGGTTTGCCTTAACAGGAAGCAACTAATTTTGGATTTGCCCTCTTTTGACCGAAGTTCATCGCTTTCATCCCCATCTCCGGTAAGGTGTTGTATTCTCCAATTAAATGCTCATGGTCCATCTGTGAGACATAATGGAGCTAACCCTACCACCCGGTTGTGTTCTTTTTGCTCAGACTGGCTTCTCCACGTCGTCTTCCTCAGAGTCAGCGTTGTTCATCGTCGCTAGAGCTACTCTGACCATCTCATTGCCTCCGCAACCCTCAGGTAGCTTCTTGGTAATCCCTAGAAGCTTGGCGCCTGCTTATCTAAACCGCTGCGGAGCTCCTTTTGCTTTTTGTCTTTCGGCCGTGCTTGTCGCCGCCGTTCTTCTCCGGCTCGCCGCCATCCTAGGCCGGCCCCGCCGTCGAGAGTACCCTCTGTAGGTGCGCATTGCTATTGTGGTCCCGTACCTGCCCTTGGTTTGCGCCGCCGTGACCGGAGTCGGCGGCGGCGACCTCATCTTTGAACCCAGGTGCATTGTCATACGCGGGCGTCACCCTAGCTTTGTCGATTAGGACGTAGATTGTATTCATTAACTGCTAACCATTGTTAGTAATTGTAATTAATAGCTATCCTAAAGGGCTTTTGTGTCACTTACATGTGGGTCTTGTTCTCCGTTGTCGTAAGCCATGACCACCTCTTGTATATCTTGGTCGTCCAGGACCTCCTCCACGCAGATCTGGGCCATCAAGACCACCCCCCTGGTCTTTCACTAGGACCACCCTCTCAGACCCCCCCCCAAAGACCACCACTTGGACTGTTGCAAAGGCCACCCCTGGGTCCTTTTTGCAAAAGACCACCCCGTAGACCTTGGTAAAGTTAACCTTTAGGACCTCCCTCCGTTTAGATCTTGACCGTTAGGACCTCCCTCTGTGAGATCTTAGCCGTTAGGACCTTCCTCCGTTTAGATCTTGACCGTTAGGACCTCCCTCTGTGAGATCTTAGCCATCAGGACCTCCCTCAGTGTAGATCTTGACCGTTAGGACCTCCCTCAGAACCTCTCTACCTTTAGGGTTTAGCTTTTCCTTGCACTAAAAATTGTTCAAACTTGTGAAGTGCATAAAAGTATCTCTGTAACCCCAATTTGAGTAAAATCAAATTTGCTAGATTCCTATGACATTGTACCTTATTGTAGAATAGGTTTTGAGTTTATTTCTGTCACTAAAAAACTTGTTTAGCAAAATACTTGTGTACTAGTTTCATAACTTAGAAAAATCATAAGAAATTCATTTTAACTCCAAATGAAGTGAACCAAGTTTTGATATTCTTAGAATGCCATGCTCTGTCTACCATAAAATTTTCGTGTTCAAAAACCTTTTGGAAATTTGTGTGATGAATAGTAACAGATAGTATTTAAATTGGATTTTTCCAGCAGATTGAAATTGTTTAGGCTATAACTTTTGCATGCTTGGTCCAAATCAAATGATTCTTATTGATAAATTCGTTTCAAATCATGCTCTACCTACTGTGTAAATTTCATGGATTTTGGATGACTTTGGATTTTCAGTCTTTTTCGGTGTTCGTCGTTCTTATTGGATTTTCTTGTTCTTGCGATAGGTTCCGACGAATTTGTTGAATACAAAAGCGATCCTCTGCAGCAAGCAAGTCATCCCTAGCAAGGCAAGCAGATGTAGCATTCATTTGATCATATTGATCCCATTACTTTTAAAGTCTAATATCTTGTTTGCAAAGAATATGTATGCATGCTTCTTTGTGTCAAAGTTAATTTTGTCAGGTAGAGGTAGCTAATCCTATTGCATTGTTTCCCAAAAATTATCCACCCCTGCCACTGCCCTAAGTTATTCTTCTCACTAGTGAATTAGAGCCCGGTGAATGATTTATGCTCTTTTTATTGTCTTTACGATTTGATGCTTAGCAATACTTAGATACCGGTAGAATTGGGCGGTTATCGACTTAGTCGATGACTTTGATCACACAAAACTTATTATTACTTATGATCAGCACCTTGTACTTGTTACTTTGTGAAAACTAAAACTGAAAATAAAATATTTTAGAGTTGGGCATATTGGTATGATAGTGTGATCTTATGGTGTGACTGGAATGGTGCCCGGGTCATTAAGAACCGAGTTACTTGTGTCACTAAGCCAAACGATATTTGCGTACTAACCACACTAGAGGGATATGGGACCTTTCTTGACTTAATACTTTGGGAGGTGTTAATTAATGGGTCGTTGGTGGTAGTTATAGAGAAAAATATTCGTTTTGGGATGAGAGAGATGGGTTCCTTTCTAGGTTCTCCATACCCAGGAGGACCCGCAGTTGCTTCGGCTGGGTTGGTGTCTCCGACTCAACGTGTGGGTTCTTAGTGGGAGTCCGTAACGGCGGTTCACTAAGGGTTAACCCCCATACGTGCGACTCTTAATTAATACAATCCATTGAAAATGTCTCGTAAGACTTAGCCGTACCGGCATACTAAAGGAAGTGTGCTTAATAGCTTGACAAAAAGGCGGTCTGAAGTGTGGGTACATTGGTACACCCCTGCAGGGTTCAAATTATTCGAATAGCCTCATCCTAGGTTATGGACATGCTTGGTAAGGTCGTGCAAGAACTAGACTATAACTTTTCATTAAAACTTGAAATAGGTGGTACGAATAGGTAATTCATGCTATTGTTGTGATGGCTATTGGGTTAGTTATCTTTAGGATGTCTTATTGTTATTAATTATTGTCTCGCTGTTATTTGAACAAATAAAAACAGATTGTGAAAACTGCTTTAAATCTACTACTTATTGCAAATAAAAACTACTTTGTGTTGAAAATGAACCTTTAAGCTCTCTCTCCTTTGATTAAGCTTGCACGTACTTATATCTAGGCTTTGTTGCTCGTATGTCTTGCGAGTACATTTTGTACTCATTTGTATTGCTTAATTGTTGCAGAGGAGGTTGGTCCCCAAGGGGTCGACTTTTGTGAGTTTTGCTGCGGTGGGTGCGACTAGCTTGGCGGCCTGGTCGGATTGCCTTGTGGGTGTATGGCAAACCGGTTAGTTCTTGTTCATAGCCATCTTATGGCATTTTGCTTCCGCTATTCGTTTAGCTTTTTAGCTTGTTCTTGGCCGGTCGGCCTCCCTTTTGTAATAACCATATGGTATGTCTTTTGTTTGTAAAGCTTTAGTTCGGTTGTATGGAGTGTGTATGGAATTGATGCATTATTTTGTAAAAGGGTGTGTATACTGCAATTCTGGGAAGTATACATTTTCCCGAGGCACAAGATATTTTGTTTGTGATGCTAGAGTCAATGGAAGACTAAGCGTTACAAGCTAAATACCCCGGGGTCTCACAGGCAGCAAGAGACCCTTCCTCAACCATCTCGAGGTTCATACATTGCAGTTCAGTGCACAAGCCTTCTGAAGTGGGTGTTACCGACAGGCAGTTACACTGAGATTTTCTGCTCAACGCGTCGCCCACCATGTTGGCTTTCCCCAGGTGATAATGGAGTCCCATATCGTAGTCCTTAATCAACTCAAGACACCTCCTTTGCCTCAAGTTCAAATCGGCTTGGGTGAAAATATATTTGAGGCTCTTATGATCGGTGTAGATCTCGCAACGATTATCGATGAGGTAATATCGTCAAATCTTTATAGCATGTACTACGGCTGCTAGCTCCAAGTCATGAGTGGGATAATTCACTTCGTGGGGTCTCAATTGCCTCGATGCATACGCCACCACTCGACCCTCTTGCATAAGCACACAACCGAGCCTACGGCGAGAAGCATCGCAGTATCCATCGAAGCCCTTGTGAATATCCAACAGGATGAGCACGGGAGCTTTGGTCATGCATTCTTTCAAGATCTAAAAGCTTTCTTCGCACTCTGCTGACCACTCGAACTTCTTCTCCTTCTTTAATAGCTAGGTGGGCCTCGCGATTTTGGAGAAGTTTTCGATGAACCGGCGGTAGTAGCCCGCAAGTCCGAGAAAACTTCTAATGTTGGTGACACTTTTGGGCTGCCCCCAGTTCAGTACATCTTGCACTTTGCTTGGATCAATGGCGACGCCTCCTTTGGATAGCACATGACCCAAAAAGCTATCTTCTCGAAGCCAAAATTCGCACTTGTTGAATTTTGTATAAAGCTGATGCTTGCGGAGTTTTTCCAACACAAGCCTCAAGTGTTTGTTGTGTTCTTCATCGGATTTGGAGTAGATGGGGATATCATTAATAAACATGACAACGAACTTATCCAGATACTCTATGAAAATCGAATTCATGAGGCTCATGAAGTAGGCCGGTGCATTCGTCAAACCGAATGACATAGCCGTGTACTCGTACAACCTGTAGCGAGTGGAGAATGCTGTCTTCGAAATGTCTTCAGTTCGGACCTTGATCTGATGGTAGCCCAGTCACAAGTCAATCTTGGAGAATACTTGGACTCTAGTCAGTTGGTCAAATAAGATATCAATTCGGGGTAGTGGATGATATGTTTTCCCTTTGAATATGGAAGTCGTGTTTACATCGTCTGGTACAATGCATTTGATGTTCAAAAGATTGTTTACATACATTATTGTGTTATATGAATGAATGAACAAACAAAGGAACAACTATTAAGTTTCCCCAAAAAAAAAACCATAACTATGAAGTGACCCATATGAACTTGGTACTAGAAGATATCATATCAGGTACAATATCGTCACTTCATGCATCACAGGCGCAACGGAAATAATATTGCAATTTATCCTAGATACGCTATGGATGGTTTTTTATCCATTTTCATAAATATACGAGTTGAAACATAACTTTGAGAATGTTTCAGGTGCATTGAACAGCACGAGGCATTTCTTGCCAGATTGAAATTCGTCACTATTATTTTGTTTTCAACATGTTTTTGCTTCAAATAAAACCATTTAAGATCATATTTCGCTGTTTCGGAGGAAGCATAACTCATAAGGCAAACACTAGCAAGTTAATTTTGCTACAAAAGATACTGCAAAGACAAGCGGTAGTCGGTAGACAGTACTAAGTACTAACTAATCGTGCAGTCAGTTCACTTCAGTCAGTGTTGTTGAGGCAGGTGCTTAGAGCATGCTTAGAGGGAAAACCCGGTTCTCTTTACCACGTAAGACAACTACATGCGCTTAAAAAGTGGAATCGCTGTTTGACCAGGAGTCGATGCTTGGGAATTGCTTTGCTCGTAACTGTCCATTCAACCATTGTAAAGAGAACTAACTAAACACCAGTAAGAAGAATGCTTACATTGGAGGGTTAAGCTCTTAGATGGATGCTTGGTTACATAGTATATTTCTTTTTTCTAAGCACCTTCTTAAGCAGCTCTTGCATTGGAGGTTGCAAACAAGTATTGGATCAGTTACTAACTTCCTACCAGGTGCTTAGGGCATGTATAATAGGGTGACATCAGTCGTCTATAATTCTTGCCACGTAAGATTTTTTGTGACATGGATGAGAGAGAAGGAGGAGAGAGGTAGAAACCGTCTGGCATGCAACAGACGGTCTATAAAATCCTTATAGACATCACTTTTGTTGTTGTATCTATGCCGTCTGTAACTCACATGTTTTGTGGTCTCATTTTATGAGGGACATATATAGACAACTCATTATATGAGTTGTGTTTAGTTTTATCTACAGATAATATAGAAGATACTACAGACGACATAGAAGATACTACAGACAACCACTATCTATACTATTGTACATGCCCTTGGTACCAGCTTCTAGCCAATTACTAACGGTAACACTGCATCAGCAAAGACCGAAGGCAGTTAGTTAGCAACTTATTAGATAAGAACCTACATTTTTTTACTTTCATGGCAAAACTTGCTACGTCCTCACAGAATCACCCCGTTTTTTTTTTTTTCTTTATTTTTCTTCTAACAAGACTTGGCTGGAATCATTAGAACTTATTTCATATATAAGAAAACTCAGCAGACAAGGCAAGAAAGACTGACATATTTTAAAAATACTGGTTCCAACCAGAAAAACTTGATTATTGGCAGTTTTTTTAGGAAAGCATCCCAGTTGCTAAAGTGCTTGAGCTCATCAAGAGAGCTAGACAACATGAGATATTCCAGTTTGCCTAGTTTCTGACAGCAAGAACTTAAGTTCGATGATTGTATCTGTATTTGGGTTCAGCTTCTTCTGGTAGTGCATACAGAATATCTCTAAGCAGTAGTTACAAACCAAAGACACAGAGGCATCTGCGTTATGTAGAAACTAGAGAAAGAACAAGTAGTTACTTCCAAGAAATTGTATTTCATACAGGAAGACCAAATAATTACTTCCAAGAAATTGTATTTCATACAGGCTAGACGGAGTTACATGCAGGAAAACCGTAAAACAAGGGAAAATTCGGACAACCTATTCCAGGATGTCCTCATCGATCTCGACTGGAATGATATCTCCATCATCGAACTGGTCCTTCCTGGGAGGTGCTGGAGGGGCGTAGAGTCGTGATGGGCCAGTTCCCTTCTTGTTACGGGGTCTTGCCTAACATGATCATACAGCTAAATAAGAATCGCAGCAGAAGCATCATGTAGAGATTGTGCTAGAGGACTCACATTCCCATACGAGTGGTTGAACCTTTTGCCTCTTTTTGTCTTTTTGCCCCCTCTTCCACAGTAGACTGATCACACAAAAGAGAGTTTAAATTTTTCAGTCACATAAATATGGTTGCAAATAGGTGCAGAAATGGCGTGTATCCCAGTTCACTTCTCATATGCTCTAATTTATAATTACTTGTGTAGCATATTTTTTCCTTATTAGCTGCATCTTTGAGTGCCATAGATGCAACAAGTCACAAATGGTTCAGATTGATAGGGATTTTGCTATAGAAATATGCATGCTTGCTTGATAGTTAACATCTGTGTTGGGTAATTTAATTCGAACAGTGTAAACCTCAAACCAGAGTTGATTCAGGGCAGTAGTCAATCCATACCTATGTGCATGTATTGGTGTAGAGGTAAAGGTTTACTGAACAACTACTTTTTTCTGGTAATATAATGCTCAATCCCTTAAATGTTTCTCCTTGTTTCAAAGGATAACATCCCCCCTATCACCAACTCGACTAAAATACAAATCCCAGCTCGGATGGGAACAGCTAAAGAGAGTCCATTTCAATCAATTCTTTCTTGAGCATTTTACACAAGAATCCCAAATCGCTCCGAGCTGAACTCAGACGAATGAATTCCTATCCAATCAGGTCATTCTTTTTTTCACTCTGGGTGATAAAATATACCCCAAAGAAGTAGTAGCACTATGCTTCCAAATCAGAAGAAAAGGTAGCTTCACTTACCATCAAGAACTGGAGTGAGGGGCGCCGAGACGGCGGTGGCGGCAAGGCTGGTGTGAAAGCGGGAGAAGGCGGTGGTGGCTAGGAGCGCGCACGAGGAGTAGTTGTAGGAGACGGTGTCGTTATGGTGTTCAGTTGTGAAGCGTGAGAGATGGCGGGTCGGATTGGATAAGAAGAGATAGCAATAAGAGAGGTACCATCCTAAAGAAATCATTGCCTATTTGCCATGCTATTTGACACATTTAGATGCTAAATGTGTAATATGATTTGAAGTGTAAATTAATGTCCTCATAAAAACATTACTGCAACATAAAGCTAAAAAATGGCGGAGGATTCCCATAGGGTAATTTTCTGGTACACTCGCTATAGCTGAGTATACTTGTTCTTAGGAAATTTACGGTAAGCTAGTTTTAGTTTTGTACAATAAAATCACATGTTTTAGCAAAAATTTGAACCCTGGGTAGCATCACTCGGGCTTGTTTGGGAACCTATATCCCGGCCAGGATCCCCGCCGAATCCCTGGGATTGAAAGGCCCAGGGGAAATTTCCCCCGCCCCGTCGAACGCGCCGTTTGGAAGACGAAGGGACGTCGATTCCCCGGCCCATTCCTGCCGTTTCCACGGGGAAGTAAACCACGAATGCTCACACGGGGATTTTTTTTCTCCTGCGAGTCCTCCCGCATCGCGAACGCCTCCCTCCCTCCACATCGGCGCCACCTACTCGTGCGTCGGCGTGTGGCAGCACGACTGCGTAGAGATCATCGCCAACGACCAGGGTAACCGCACCACGCCCTCCTACGCCACCTTCACCGACTCCGAGAGGCTCATCGGCGATGCTACCAAGAACCAGGTCGCCATGAACCCCATCAACACCGTCTTCGGTGAGCAACCTCTCTTGTCCTCCTCCCCACCCCAGATCTCTTCTCCGTCCTGTTTTATTCTTGTTGTTTTTATGTGCGTTAGATCTATGGATCTGAGGCTCTATCATGTAGGTGTTGTGATCTAGCTTAGTCTAGCTTACTAGAAGAAGTGTCGCGTCCGGGAGGCTTTCGAGGAGGGCAAGCCCATTCCCACCGAGCTCCGCAACGAGGAGCTCGCCCTGCGCCGCGAGATCGATCTCGACGACCAAGACAGGGTAGGTTCCCATCCGATCCTTCCCATTCCCCTTCATTTTCATTCAGTTCTTGTTGTGTGGCTCTGCTGGTACAAGCACCTGCTTCTTTATGTCTTCCCCCCCTCCCCCTCTTCTCATGATTTGTGGTGAATTGGTGCAGTTCCAAAAGACCTCATTGATGATGAGTACGCCGGCGCCGCACTCCATGAACCCAAGATCTTCTTGACCACATCTCACAACCCGAGCACACCCTTGACTCAATTTGTTAAGGTGTGTTTGTACTGTGAATTGACGATTGTTTCCACAAGTTGGAATTGTGAAGTGCATGAAGCTAACCGACCTTTCTTGTCCTTTTGGCAGGAGCTGAAAGTCGTGTTTCCAAACTCATAAAAGATGAATCGTGGTGGTCAGGTATAATATGGCAGCACTCCATATTATTATGTTTACTTTGGTTATCAGATAAACTGATAATATTGTGTATTAACTACGAGCCACTCGTATGGATAGAAATCCATACGCTTACATGGTAAAGCCGAAAGACAACTACCCACTCAGATAAAGCTTTTGGACAACTACCATGCTCCCACCTCCATCCCTCCTGCGACCTCCCGCGACCGGAATCAATACACGCCAAAGTACTAGGTCAAGAGAGGTCCCATACCCTCTAGTGTGGTTAGCACGCAAGTGCTGGATAATGAAACTCACAAGATGTTCGGTCCTTAATTGACCGGGCACCATTCGATCACACCCAGCAGATCACACCAATCTTACCATTGTGCGCGTCTAAATCATTTTTATTTTTGGTTTTAGTTTGCAAATAAGCATAGCAAAAATGCTGAAACATAAAGTTATAGAAGATGTTGTGTGATCAAGGTTACCGACTAAAGTCGATAACCGCCCCAATGATCACACCAATCTCTCCGATAGCTAAGCATGTCTAAGCAAGTTGATCGGATCTACTAAGTGACAAGAGATCATCCAACACCTCTAATCACACAAATAACCTAGGCTCGGTAGTAGAGATCAATATTTTGTCTACAGGATATGCAACTCTGGATTTAACTAATCAATTTAACACAAATTAAGCAATGCATACATACAAATTAAACAAAATATTAGACTTTAAAATCTGGGATTAACATGATCAAACCGCTTGCTGGCTTCTTTGTTGCTCAATTTGTTGCGGAGGGTCGTTCTCGTGGTTACCGCAAATATCGAATCCTAACAATTGAACAAATAACAAATAATAAGAGCGAATAACACCAAAGAAAACTCAACATAAAACAATAAAAAAACAAACCAAAACTTACACAGCAACCTAAGCAAGATATAACAAAATTTTAGAAATAGAGAACAAATCATTTTAAGTTGTTAAGAATTTTCTATGAATTTTCTAAGCTAAAAACACACCAAAACACTAGTTAATTACTTAACAAATTTTCATGAACAGAAACAGTATCTAAAACCTATCCTGAGAATTAGTATACTAAAAATGAAATTTTACAGAATTGGTTTCACTGGATTTGGACAATTATTGAAAAAGATATACATTTTCTAATTTAGAAGATACATAAAACATCCTTTAATTAATCAACAGATCTTTGCTACAGATACAAGGTTGAAACTAATTTTAGTACTTACCACATTTAAAATTAAAATTAACAGCACTGGATTCATGCGATTTGGATAAAAATTGATTTAGTTATGCATTTTCAAAGTTTAAATGAATTATCAGAGCAACAGAAAACACATTTCAGAAACACTAAAGCAGTTAATCCTTTTTCTACCCACAGCCAACTAGCCCCGGATAAGTATACGACAAAGGGACCAATGAGAAAAAGCGGCGACTGAAGTCAAACTTGACCCACGGATCGCTAACGGTGACGTCGAAGGCGTATTCTAAGAATACGTCTTTGACTTATCAAAGTGTACTTCTGACATTTACTCACAGAGAAATACGCTTCCCAACAGAGAAAACGCATAATCAGAGCTACACAACCCTAACTGACAGCACGGACCCACATGGGAGCGACTCTGAGAGAAATATAACGGTTGGATTAGAGTTTACTAAACACGATTAACCCGAGAGGGACCCACATGGCAGTGACTGAACTAAACATGGATTAGTGCTAACTGAATGCCACCGGCGGCTCGCCGGCGAGCACGGGGACGGCGGCGCAACTGTTCTTGCGAACCAGGAGGTCTCAGGGCGAGTGAGATATACCTTCAGGTTCGCAACGACCTCGCGAACTCGCTGACGGTGACCCGGGACCTCGAGGATGCCGGCGGCGAGCTGGCAGCGAACGGAGGCGGAGAAGAAGGTGCGGCTTCCGCGGAGAGGACACGACAAGCTTCTAGAAAACTCCGGAAGGTGCGCACACGCTCCGCCTTGACACCAGGATCAACAAGCACAAGATAACACCGACGAAGAGGGACCGAGGCGGTCGGAATTGCTATGGCGGCGGAAAACCGAGCTCGGAGAAGAAGGGGTCGCACAGCCTCAACGATGCACCCAAGATGAAAATGAAGCCATCATTAGATTCAGTGCATCAATGCGATCCAAAGGGACCAAGTGTCGGCCGAAACTCACCAGAGCACAAACGAGCTTGCGGGGCCGCAGCAACCGGAGTTGGGGGCGAAGAAGTGGCTCGGACGATTCCTTTGGATGCCACGAGCTCGGGATGGGAAAAATGGATGCGGCGAAGGACAAGGAAGGCGGCGAGAGGGTTGCGGAAGCACAAGCGGCAACGAGGTGGTGGCGCTGCCCTCTCCTTCTTCTCCGGCCGAAACTGAGAAGTGGGCGGAGAGAGCAACAGAGCGGAGGAAACTAAGAATGGATGAGTGCAGTGAGGTTATAAAGTTCTGGCGATGCTTCGGAGAGGGACACGCGTCCCCGACGTGGCAGCGACGAGCAGCGTGGCAAGCATGCGAGTGCGGCCGTGAGCTCCGGTGAGACGCGGAGAAGACGAGGGTGATGCTGACAGGGATGGCCCGCACGTCAGCGACAGAAGCCAAGCGGTGTGAGCCGGAGTCCGGTGCGGCGCGACGAGATGGTCGGACTCGATCAATATCGCATTAACCGCTGGATCTAAAACGGACAGCTGAGATCGATGTATGCATTCGGACAGGTCGACGAGACTAGAAATGTGGATCGTTCGATCTTCATCGGACGGTGGCGACCATCGAGCGCGCAGTGCAGCTAGGCGGTGTGACCGAGTCAAGTGGCGCGGTCGGACTCGAGCTCGAGTTGGGTTCGAGCCCGACAAACAGTGATTTCAGGTTTGATTTTCAAAAGGCTGAGCGGGTTTGGGGAATTTTTAGAGATAGCTCCCGAGTTCCAAAATTTCTGAAATTTTTATGGGAGCTTGCTAGGACAGAGGACAACCTTGTGTAATTTTTCCAGAACTTTTTATGCACTGCATTGTTCTACAGAAATTTCACAAGTTGCTGTACAGAAGTTTGACCAGATTTCAAACTAGGTTGACTTGGCCATTCGAAACAGCAACTAAAATCTAAAAATTATGAGATAATTCAGGGAGGTAGATAGGATGGTCAAGATGATAGGAAAATAATTTCAGAGGATGATCACAAGTTTGAAAGCTAAGAATTTGCTGACAACAATTTCCATTCACAAGAATTTAATTCTAGAATAATGGAAATTGCTACGGAAAATTTGGAAAACTTCCAAATGATTTGATGAGCATCAAAAGTTTTTATTTCTCCTCATAATTTACATTTGAAATACAAACCCTAAATTAGGGCTGTTACAAATCTCCCCCCTTACAGGAATCTCGCCCCGAGATTCTGATCACTGGGAGAAGAAGGATGGGTAATCTGCTCGAAGACGGTCTTCCCGCTCCCAAGTGGCTTCATCCTCGGAGTGGTGTGACCACTGAACTTTAAGGAACTTGATCACACGGTTCCTCGTTCTGCGTTGACTTCTTGAGGATCTGAGCGGGCGCTCCCGATAAGGCGGATCTTCACGCACATCGATATTTTCCAATGGTGTTTCTTCCACAGGAACACGAAGGCACTTCTTTAATTGTGACACATGGAAAACATCATGCACCCCTTCAAGTGTAGCTGGCAACTCAAGCGGTATGCAACGGCTCCCACTTTCTTGATGATGCGTCACGCCCGACATACCGAGGAGCCGGTTGCCCTTGACACCAAAGCGACGATGTCCCTTCAAAGGTGAGACTTTGAGATACACAAAGTCATTGGGTGGAAACTCACTCACGGCGACGCCGTCTGCATAACTTTTCGCACGGTGAGCTACGCGCAAGTGCTCACCAATCAACTACACTTGACTTTCACCTCATTGATGGAATCGGACCAAAGAACCGCCTTTCTCGGTTTACGACCGGTTCAATGGGGTTACGCGACGCCTCCCATACAAAGCCTCAAGCGGTGCCATCCGAGACTAGCTTTGAAGTCGTTGTTGTAGGAGAACTTCGTGAGTGGTAGGCACTTCTCCCAATTCTTCCCATAGGAAAGGACACAAGCACGGAGCATATCTTCAAGCACTGATTGACCGCTCTGTCGACCATCGGTCACGAGGATGGTAAGCGGTCTTTGAAAGTAAGCGGTACCCATGGCCTCCTCAGAGATCGTGCCAAAGTCGGAAGTGAAAAGAGAACCACGATCGACACCATCGTTCGTGGCACACCACGCAAACTCACAATGCGGGATATGTAGAGGTCTGCCAATTTACTGACGCTGAGGGCGGTACACACTGGCAGAAAATGTGCTACTTTTGTCAATCGATCAATAACCACCCAGATAGCATCCTTCCCAGAAGAAGTGCGGGCAAACCAAATGACAAAGTCCATACCAACGGAATCCCACTTCCACTCTGGTATAGGCAAGGGCTGGAGGAGACCTGCTGGACGCCGATGCTCGGCCTTCACGCGACAACATCGTCGCATCCGACGCGAACCCGGCAATCTCGCGCTTCATGCGAGTCCACGAAACCTCTGCGAGATCTTGGTACATCTTGGTAGCCGGGATGGATGGACAAAGGCGAATCATGGGCTTCGAAGAATCAAATCCCAACTCGGGGATCTTTGGGACCACGAGGCGCCCCCAAACCATACCACACGTGCTCATCTTGGAAAAACACCGGCTATCCCATCCTTGATATTACGCGATCTGGATCACACCGCCCTCTCGATTTGTCTGTTTGCCTTGACTTGATCCACCAAGGTTGGTTGCACAACCAAGGCGACAAGGAACCATGCTCAACCAAACCCAAGTTGAGGCAGCTGAAACTCGCAAGAAGTGTAGGTTGCTGCTCTTGGATCATCAGTATTGCAATACACCTTAGGCTAAGTGCATCGGCAACCACATTGGCCTTGCGGTGATCTTGAATACCCATGTCATAATCTTTGATCAATTCCAACCATCTCCTCTGCCTGAGGTTCAGATCTGTCTGAGTGAACAAGTATTTCAAACTCTTGTGGTCGGAATACACCTCACAGTGATTCTGATAAGATAATGCCGCCAAATCTTGAGTGCATGAACCACGACAAGCTCTAGATCATGGGTGGGGTAGTTGAGCTCATGTGGTCTCAACTGCCTGGATGCATAGGCAACTGCCTTGCCTTCCTGCATAAGAACACACCCGAGTCCCTGACGAGAGGCATCGCAATAAATATCGAAGCTTTTATGGATATCAGGAAGAGTAAGGACTGGAGCTGAAGTCAATCGCCGTTTGAGCTCCTGAAAGCTCTCATCACAAGTAGAGGACCACACAAACTTCTTGTCCTTCTTGAGCAATTCAGTCATCGGCTTTGCGATCTTGGAGAAGTTCTCGATAAAGCGGCGGTAGTAGCCCGCTAAACCAAGAAAACTCCGCACATCAGTGACTGACTTGGGCTGACCCCAAGACAAAACATCGCTGACCTTGCTGGGATCCACAGCTACACCTCCAGCTGAAAGAACATGGCCCAAGAATGCCACTTCCTTCAACCAGAACTCGCATTTGCTAAACTTTGCATAGAGCTGGTGCTCCCGCAATTTGCCCAAAACGATCTTCAGATGCTCAGCATGCTCTTCTTCAGTCTTGGAATAGATAAGAATATCATCAATGAAAACCACCACGAACTTATCCAAATATTCCATGAATACCGAGTTCATGAGGTTCATGAAATAAGCTGGAGCATTGGTTAAACCGAAAGACATGACGGTATACTCGTAAAGACCATAACGAGTAGTGAAAGCCGTCTTCGGAATATCCTCAGCCCTGATCCGGACTTGATGATATCCCAATCTTAGGTCAATCTTGGAGAACACCTGAGCTCCAGACAACTGGTCGAAAAGATCATCAATGCGGGGCAGAGGATATTTGTTCTTCACCGTCACCTCATTGAGAGGACGGTAATTAACACACATGCGCAAAGTCTTGTCCTTCTTCTTCACAAAGATCACGGACAACCCCAAGGAGATGGCTGGGGCGGATGAAACCCTTTGCTTGGAGCTCACCAAGCTGCTTCTTCAATTCTTCTAGCTCATTGGGAGGCATCCGATACACGGCGCCTTGAAATCGGGCGATGCAGGGCAACAACTCGATGACAAACTCAAGGTCTCGAATCGAGGCATCCTGTAAATCATCGGAAAAACATCCTCAAAGTCGATACTATGGGAACATCCACGAATCGCAAGGTGGCCGCCTCTAATGCACACAGCGTGGCCCCAGTGCGCGAAAATCCTACCGTCACTTTGAAGGGCTGGTAAGATAGACAATCTTCCTGGCACAATCGATTTGTCCCAAGTGTTGGGCCAACCAATCCATGCCAAGAATCACATCCAGACTCGCTGAACTGAGCAGAATAAGATTTGCCAAAAATCCCACTCCCTTGACTATGATAGGAACATCCCGACACTGTAAATCAGCTCTCATTTCCGACCCCGGGGAGCGAATGAGCAAAGGAATTCCCAAAGGAACACAGTGAAGACCACTAGCAGCAGCAAATGATCTTGAAATAAAAGAATGCGATGCTCCAGAATCAAACAATACTGCAGCAGGACGAGAATTAACAAGAAGTGTACCAATCACGACATCTGGCGCCTCCTGAGCCTCCTCAGCTGAAAAATGGTTGACTCGACCACGCTCGCACCACAGGTCTTACGGACAATCTTACAGTCGGTGGGTGACCACTCCCTGCCGCGTCCTCCATTAGGACGAGGGCTCTGCAACACTCGAGGCAGCGTTGGCGTAGTGGCCCTTGTTGTGGCGGCGAAAACAAGTAACCTCGGCCACCGGATTGCGGAGGCCGCTCTGCTCTTGGATCGCGGCGCGCGTGGTGGCTCACGGCTGCGGTGGGCGAGGAGCTGGTGCAGATGGCCTCGGCGCCGGTGGAGCAAAAGAACGGGCCACTGGTGCTGGCCCAGCCCGAGGACGAGCGAGGCTGGTGTGAGTAGACTGATGTGCCTCCCATTTGCGCTTGCGGGACTCGCCCAGCGCCTTTGCCTTATGCTCAGCAACAATGGCCTTATCTACCAAGGCCTGAAAGTCAGAGAAGTCCACAATAGATAGCTTGTCCTGCAGCTCCTCGGACAAGCCATCCATAAACTTCTCCTGCTTAGCCTCATCTGTGGCCACCTCTCCCGGAGCATAACGAGCGGATGATTGAACTCGTGCGGTACTCGTCACGATTGCGCCCTTGCTTGGCGCGAAAACTCCTTCTTCTTGACTTCATCGGGCCATCGGGGATGTGGGCCCGACGAAAGGCGATCCGAACTCCTCCCACGCGACCACATGGCGCGGTGCATGGCGAGATAGTTCTCCCACCATGAGAGTCTGCGCCCTCAGGCTGGTGGGGCGAAGAGTGCCTTGTCCGGTGCACGGCGAGCTATGTTGAGCTTTCGCTCAACCATGCGCGACCAATCATCCGCATCGAGAGGGTCCTCGGGCGGGAGAAGGTCGGCGGCGTATGCGGAGGAACTCGGCAAGTCCCCGCGAGTCAGTGGCGCCACCACCGGCGAGGAGTGGAGGTATTCCTAGCAATAACCTCCGAGTGCGCGTCGATCCATGCGGTTTCGCTCGATCGGCGAGAACCTCGACCATGGTCGGAGGAGGGGGAAGCTCCTCATCATGACCGGCTTGCTGACTGCCACGCGTTCTCCCGGCCATCCTGTTTCACTAAGACAAGTTAACAATAGCCGGAAAACATGAAGTCGATAACCTACTGCAAATAACTTGCTAACACCACAAAACAAGCACAAGACTTTTAAGTTACAAAACCAACTGACAAAAATCAGACACTTAGCAAACTCATACATATCTTACCCTTATGCTCCCACAAATTTTTATTTTGACTAATTCTCTATGGTTCTCCCAAAGACTAATTCAACCGGTAGTAACTATCTTTTGAAAGGAAAGAGGGAAAACAAGCTTTAAAACTCAAATTAGAGTAAGATGAGGATAGAAGGCTAAGATAGATAAGGAGTAAAATCTGAGAATCTGCCTAGGTTTTCATAAACCTTTTTATAATTTTACAAATAAGCCTTTCAAAATATCCTAAGGACGACTATGCTTGGGTTACTACGGTCAGAATGGCTCTGATACCAACTTTGTGAGGACCCTAATTTATTTGGCTTGTAATGCTTAACCAACCACCTGGTCCTAGCATCACAAATCAAATAAACTGATCCTCGAGATATGTATACTTCCCAGAAAGCAGTATACACACCTCGTTACAAAATTAGACATCGACTCCATTCCAAACATAGAGTCCAACACCACACTACCAAACGGAAGATAAACAAATAGTAGAGTTATTACAGACAAAGGCCGACAGGCCAAGATACACAAATAAACAAGAACGACAGCGGAAGCAAAAGTGCCATAAGATGGCTATAAACAAAGCCAATCAGCGTGCCTCTAACCCACAAGGCATTTGACCGGACCGCCAAGTCTAGTCGTCACCCACGAAGCGACAGCACAGCTCACAGAAGTGAGGCCCTTGAAGCTCACCTTCTTCCTCTGCAACAAAAACATTAAGCAAAGCACCTGAGTACAAAGATTGTCTTTGTACTGCAAGGCCAGCGTGTGAACTAGCGGACACATTAATATGCTACATGCAGGGTTGTTTAGTGGAGGCCATATGTTTCATTTGCATAAAGCCAATTTTCATTTGCAATAATGTAATACAGTTTAAAGGCAAGTTTGCAATTCATTTTTACTGTTGAAATAACTGCGAAATAAAGATAGATACAAGTAACCACCTAGAAGTGACTATCCCAATAGTCACCACAATATAGCACGAATCCCCAGATTCGTACCACCCTGCAAGTTTTAATTTAAAAGGTTGTAGTCTAACTCTCGATAAGCTTACCCAAGCATGTCCATCACCTAGGACGAGGCTATTCGAATAGTTTTAACCTGCAGGGTGTACCATGTACTCACACTTGAGATCGCCTTTAAGCCAAAGCACACTACCGAAGGTATGCATGCCTGACTAAGTCCTCTGAGACTTTTTCCAATATTGTGTATTAACTACGAGCAGCTCGTATGGATAGAAATCCATACGCTTACATGGTAAAGCCGAAAAGACAACTACCCACTCGGGATAAAGCTTTTGGACAACTACCATGCTCCCACCTCCATCCCTCCTGCGACCTCTGCGACCGGAATCAATACACGCCAAAGTACTAGGTCAAGAGAGGTCCCATACCCTCTAGTGTGGTTAGCACGCCGAAGTGCTGGATAACGAAACTCACAAGATGTTCGATCCTTAATTGACCGGGCACCATTCGGTCACACCCAGCAGATCACACCAATCTTACCATTGTGCGCGTCTAAATCATTTTTATTTTTGGTTTTAGTTTGCAAATAAGCATAGCAAAAATCTGAAACATAAAGTTATAGAAGATGTTGTGTGATCAAGGTTACGAATAAAGTCGATAACCGCTTGATTCTACCGATAGCTAAGCATGTCTAAGCAAGTTGATCGGATCTACTAAGTGACAAGAGATCATCCAACCTCTAATCACGACAAATAACCTAGGCTCGGTAGTAGAGATCAATATTTTGTCTACGAGGATATGCATTTACAGATTTAACTAATCAATTTAACACAAATTAAGCAATGCATACATACAAATGAAACAAAATATTAGACTTTAAAATACTGGGATTAACATGATCAAAGCGCTTTTTGCTTCTTTGTTGCTCAATTTGTTGCGGAGGGTCGTTCTCAGGGTTACCGCAAATATCGAATCCTAACGATTGAACAAATAACAGCGAATAAGAACGAATAACACCAGCAAAACTCAACATAAAACAATAACAAAACAAACCAAAACTTACACAGCAACCTAAGCAAGATATAACAAAATTTTAGAAATAGAGAACAAATCATTTTAAGTTGTTAAGAATTTTCTATGAATTTTCTAAGCTAAAAACACACCAAAACACTAGTTAATTACTTAACAAATTTTCATGAACAGAAACCGTATCTAAAACCTATCCTGAGAATTAGTATACTAAAAATGAAATTTTATAGAATTGGTTTCACTGGATTTGGACAATTATTGAAAAAGATATACATTTTCTAATTTAGAAGATACATAAAACATCCTTTAATTAATCAACAGATCTTTGCTACAGATACAAGGTTGAAACTAATTTTAGTACTTACCACATTTAAAATGAAAATTAACAGCACTGGATTCATGTGATTTGGATAAAAATTGATTTAGTTATGCATTTTCTAAGTTTAAATGAATTATCAGAGCAACAGAAAACACATTTCAGAAACACTAAAGCAGTTAATCCTTTTTCTACCCGACCAACTAGCCCCGGACAACGACAAAGGGACGGCGAGAAAAATGGCGACGGTCAAACTTGACCCACCGCGCCAGCGGTGGCGTCGGCGTATTCTAAGAATCGTCTTTGACTTATCAAAGTGTACCGACATTTACTCACGAGAAATACGCTTCCCAGAAAACATAATCGAGCTACACAACCTAGCGGCGACACGGACCCACATGGCAGCGACTCTGAGAGAAATATAACGGTTGGATTAGAGTTTACTAAACACGATTAACCCGAGAGGGACCCACATGGCAGTGACTGAACTAAACATGGATTAGTGCTAACTGAATGCCACCGGCGGCTCGCCGGCGAGCACGGGGACGGCGGCGCAACTGTTCTTGCGAACCAGGAGGTCTCGTATGAGTGAGATATACCTTCAGGTTCGCAACGACCTCGCGAACTCGCTGACGGTGACCCGGGACCTCGAGGATGCCGGCGGCGAGCTAGCAGCGAACGCAGGCGGAGAAGAAGGTGCGGCTTTCGCGGAGAGGACGCGACAAGCTTCTAGAAAACTCCGGAAGGTGCGCACACGCTCCGCCTTGACACCAGGATCAACAAGCACAAGATAACACCGACGAAGAGGGACCGAGGCGGCCGGAATTGCTATGGCGGCGGAAAACCGAGCTCGGAGAAGAAGGGGTCGCACAGCCTCAACGATGCACCCAAGATGAAAATGAAGCCATCATTAGATTCAGTGCATGAATGCGATCCAAAGGGACCAAGTGTCGAAGCTGGAAACTCACCAGAGCACAAACGAGCTTGCGGGGCCGCAGCAACCGGAGTTGGGGACGAAGAAGTGGCTCCGGACGATTCACTGGATGCCACGAGCTCGGGATGGGAAAAATGGATGCGGCGAAGGACAAGGAAGGCGGCGAGAGGGTTGCGGAAGCACAAGCGGCAACGAGGTGGTGGCGCTGCCCTCTCCTTCTTCTCCGGCCGAAACTGAGAAGTGGGCGGAGAGAGCAACAGAGCAGAGGAAACTAAGAATGGATGAGTGCAGTGAGGTTATAAAGTTACGCGATGCCGGAGAGGACACGCGTCCCGACGTGGCGCGGCGGCGGCGGCGTGGCAAGCATGCGAGCGCGGCCGTGAGCTCCGGTGAGACGCGGAGAAGACAAGGGTGATGCTGACAGGGATGGCCCGCACGTCAGCGACAGAAGCCAAGCGGTGTGAGCCAGAGTCCGGTGCGGCGCGACGAGATGGTCGGACTCGATCAATATCGCATTAACCGCTGGATCTAAAACGGACAGCTGAGATCGATGTATGCATTCGGACAGGTCGACGAGACTAGAAATGTGGATCGTTCGATCTTCATCGGACGGCTGACAGCCATCGGGCGCGCGCGGTGCAGCTAGGCGGTGCGACCGAGTCAAGTGGCGCGGTCGGACTCGAGCTCGAGTTGGGTTCGAGCCCGACAAACAGTGATTTCAGGTTTGATTTTCAAAAGGCTGAGCGGGTTTGGGGAATTTTTAGAGATAGCTCCCGAGTTCCAAAATTTCTGAAATTTTTATGGGAGCTTGCTAGGACAGAGGACAACCTTGTGTAATTTTTCCAGAACTTTTTATGCACTGCATTGTTCTACAGAAATTTCACAAGCTGCTGTACAGAAGTTTGACCAGATTTCAAACTAGGTTGACTTTTCCATTCGAAACAGCAACTAAAATCTAAAAATTATGAGATAATTCAGGGAGGTAGATAGGATGGTCAAGATGATAGGAAAATAATTTCAGAGGATGATCACAAGTTTGAAAGCTAAGAATTTGCTGACAACAATTTCCATTCACAAGAATTTAATTCTAGAATAATGGAAATTGCTAGGGAAAATTTGGAAACTTCCAAATGATTTGATGAGCATCAAAAGTTTTTATTTCTCCTCATAATTTACATTTGAAATACAAACCCTAAATTAGGGCTGTTACAACGTATTGCTGATAAGCATCTACACAATGTTTGGGTGATTAAAAAGTAAACAAAGTTCATTAAAAAAAGGTATTTGCTTGGACTGTGAAATTCACTCCTAGCTTTTGTGAACTTTGCTCTTGTGCTTCGTATTGATCTGTATTTTCTTTGTGGCAGGTGATATCGGAAATTGTTGAGTCCTGCCGCTCACATGAGATCACTGATCTTATTTTGGTGCGTGAAAATGGTGGCCAACCTGATGGTTTGATTGTTTGCCATCTACAATTCGGTCCAACTGCATACTTTGGGTTACTCAATGTGGTAAGTGTGTCTGTGTGTTTTATACATGCTAAGTTGATACTGTGTACAACATGGGAGGCCGTACTTGGTGTAACTTGAGATTTCATTGATGGGCAGGTGACACGTCATGATATCAAAGATAGGAAGGCCATGGGCAAAATGTCTGAATCACAAATATCAATTTTTGGTGAACATTGTTGTTTCTGATTTAAAATTTTAAAATTTGGAGGTTGCAGTGATGTTTTCCTCGTTAACCTGATATATGCTTACTACTATGAAGACAAATATCAATCCATTCAAAACTATTAAACTGAGCGCCTCCACTTTTACTTTTGCTTGATTTAGCTTGAAGTCCATTTTTGGTGAGCTTTGCTGTTGTATTTGGTTTGACACTTCTAATTATGTCAGATAACTCCCTCTGCTTGATAGAGCCTATAGAAATTAAGTTTGGCTGCTGGCAATACTGGATATATTATCAGTTTATCTTCCTCAGGGGATTCCTTTTCCTGTTTATCTTAGTATTTTAGATTGATGTAGATCAAACTGTCGTTAGAGTTTCATTGGAGAGTAGCTTGTTTTCAACACATGTATTGATTTGTCTTTGCTATCTTTTGATTTGTACTTTGTGGAGCAATGCATGTTGTCTCTGTGCATCACCACAACTGTTTGATTAGTTTCAATTATTACAGACTGGTGTATTGACTGCTAATATAATCATGCATCTCTTTCATGTGCTAATAGACACGACTACATCTCTTTCAGGTTCACATTTCACTGTATTTGTCATCCTTGTTGGTATTTTAGTGATGTCAATAGTTTCTTCCATAGGTAAATACTAGGTGTAAAACACAGCGCTGATCGAGTCTGGTTTAGAAAATATGCTGTCTTTTTGTTCCTGTGAAATTACTTTCTCTGAAACATACTGTGATTTGATACTGTTCTGATGTTTTTTTTTGTTATTTTGTTATGGAAGGCATCATGTCTACGAGAAACATGGCTGCCCCAAGTCTATTGACCTAAAGGAGGTCACCCCCGTTTTGAGTTGCGACATTACCAGGTGAACAAAGAAAGGCCTCCATCAAGTCATTTATATACCATTTGAACCTTTTTTTTGGCCTTGTTATGCTTACTGTATGAAATACCTTGCTGTTTGTCGGGCAGATCAAACGAGGAACCGTGGACCAAAGTGAAGCACACAACGAGTTTGTGCTACGGCCATTCATTAATACTGCTAAGAAGCAGAAGACTGAATTGGATTGATTGGCCTGCACTGCAGCACATCAATTTTGAGTTTTGTTTCACCATCCTTCCCTACTGTATCTGTAACATTTTAGCTTGATGGCTTTTATGCATCATCCTTATAACGCTCTTCAAGTGTATAAGGTCTCTTGTAAGCTATTTGAGCTGTTGACATGTGAAGTATTTTATCCTTCCGCCCGTGGAAGGCTCGCACTATAGCTATTGTTTCTGAATTTTACGATTTTATTTTTATTTTTTTGAATTTTTTTTCATGACCGGGATTTTTATCCTTGTTGTTTCCAAACAGCACCAGGGATTTTATTCCCGGCGGGAAGATTTTCCCTTGAGGTTGAGGGGGATTCCATATACCCTTAAAATCCCTCTCAGGGATTTTCTTCCCTTGGATTTTGCCCCATAACATCCAAACAAGCCCAAAAGGAAAACAAAAAACAATGCCCATTTGGCCTTTGTACAGTACTAGGGAGGTACCATCCTAAATTTTCTCAATTAGGTCTAGTTCCCATCCGAAATTTTGAATCCCGAGTACCATCACTCCAAAAAGGAAAAAAAAACAATGCCCATTTGGCCTTTGTACAGTACTAGGGAGGTACCATCCTAAAGAAATCATTGCCTATTTGCCATGCTATTTGGCACATTTAGATGCTAAATGTGTAATATGATTTGAAGTGTAAATTAATGTCCTCATAAAAACATTACTGCAACATAAAGCTAAAAAATGGCGGACGATTCCCATCAGGTAATTTTCTGGTACACTCGCTATAGTTGCGCATACTTGTTCTTAGGAAATTTACAGTAAGCTAGTTTTAGTTTTGTACAATAAAATCACATGTTTTAGCAAAAATGAAGGGGCAGTCTTCATCTTTCATGTGTGAATAATCATTTAGGTTGACTACGCCTAAACTAATAATGAATCAAATGATCCTCTATATTCCAAAAACATAAAACTGTGGTGAGATTTTATATTGTCCTAAAAAATGCTAATGGCCGGTATGATTTTCTGAGATTGACTTTGCTCCAGACCAGATTTTGGAAACCCGGTGGTCGGTTGCTAATCAGGGAAAACGCTACCCGTTGGGAGAAAATTTCGGACCCTGGCGATAGGCCCGGTTACTGGCAGTTACCGGAATTTTGGAATTTTTTCGGACGAAATTTGAAATTCCAATTTGTGCCGGTCGTAACCAGCCGAAAAATCGCTGAATCGTAACCAGCCGAAAATTGGCCGAAATTTCGGCGATTTTTCGGCAAAAATGTTAAGAAATATGGTTACAGCAAAACACCAAGCAATGGATTCAAAATATAAATGGATGCGCGGCCGAATAGTTAGAAACAGATCTGAAATGGATGAATCGGTCCAACAAGCAGCAGAATATGAATCAGAAGGAATTCCCCAATCTGATTTCCAACAGCGCAGCACAGGCGAATCGAATCGAATCGAAACGTAACACAACAAGGGGGGTCCTGATGGCATCCATATCGGCCGCGAGCGCGCACGCATCCGCACGGGAACAACAAGAAGAGTAGGATTGTATTGTATTCTTACAAGTAGCCCTCGTCGCGGGCGTAGCGGAGGAAGTTGGAGAGGCCCTTCTCCCTGATGCCATTCCACACGCCTCGACGAACCTGCTGGGCTGGTTAAGGCCGAGGCGGTCCTGCAGGTCGTAGAGCTGGATCGCCGTCGGCACGGAGAGCCGCACTCCACCGCAGCCATGGACGCCAGACTCCGCTCCGCCGCGACAACCTCTCTCTCTCTCTCCCCCCTTCTTCTAGAACCAGATGCCGCTGGATGGATGCCGAGATGCGCCGCCGAAATAGCCGAAGGATGGATGCGCCGCCGAACAGCTGAAATCGCCTCAGCGCGTGAGCGTTTCGGCGTTAGGGCGAGCGAGAGAAGGGGATAGCAGGGTGAAGGCTGCGCTGGGGTGGGCCGGGCCACGTATTCAAAATGGGCCGAATTTTTTTTGCCCGGTACTATTTTTACCGGGCCCCTCCGGTAAGCCCGAAAATCGGCAGTTAATTTAAGCGAAATTTTTTCACTGTTGCTAATATGGTATTAATGTCAAACATGATAAATTGCATGTGCAAAGGAAACAATATATATCACATACCCACAATACCATATGCATAGATGTGTTTCGCCGATACATCAATTTTCCATTTGACACTGTTTGCTAGGTGGCCGCCTAGGGAATTTTTTTAAAAAAATAATATAATTTTAAAAGATATTTACGAAAATAAATAGTCGCCCCTAAAAATTACAAAAATATATCCCTATCGCCAGTTCAACTAGCAGCGAGAACCTATCGCTTGATTGAGCGGCGGCGAGGACCTCGCCCCACTCGTCGCCGGTCCAACTACCTATCGCGATTGAATCGCGGCAGGACTCCGCCTCGCCCCACATGGCCCAACTACCTATCGCTAGTTGAACTGGCGACGGGAAGTTGGGGAGGTTCCTGTCGCCAGTTCAACCGGCTATAGGTTTTCTGTCGCCAGTTGAACTGGCGACAGGGACTCGCTATAAAAACCGAAAAAATCAATCTAGGATTCATTTTAATTCCAGAAAAAAAAAAGCAAGAGAGAGTTCGAGAGGGAGAGAAAAAAAAGTAGTGAAGCTCTGCCAGTTCGTCGCGGAGGAGAGAGATTGCTAGAGCATCAGTCTCGATCGATCATCTTGCAGGTACATTTTTCTGAAACTATGTACGTTATGTCAAAACCTTGTAGGTTAGCAAACAAAAATAGGATTTTTAAAATAATATAATTTTAAAAGATATTTACGAAAATAAATTGTCGTCCCCAAAAATTACAAAAATATGTCCTCGTCGCTTGATTCAATCGCGGCGGCAGTTCTATCACCTCATGCGCGGTCCAACTACCTATCGCCAGTTGAACTCGCGACAGAAAGTTGGGGAGGTTCCTGTCGCCAGTTCAACCGGCGATAGGTTCCAACTGGCGACAAGGACCCGGCTATAAAAACCGAAAAAAAAACAGTCCAGGATTCATTTTAATTCTAGAAAAAAAATAAGAGAGAGATCGAGAGGTAGAGAAAAAAAAAGTAGCGAAGCTCTGTCAGTTCGTCGCGGAGGAGAGAGATTGACAGAGCATCAGTTTCGATCGATCATCTTGCAGGTACATTTTTCTGAAACGTATGCGTTATGTCAAAACCTTGTAGGTTAGCAAACAAAAATAGCGACATAGAATTGAGTAGGTTAGATAAATGTAGTCAAATTGTGTAGTACATATTTTGAGTTGTGTAGCCGGTGGTTATATTATTAATGCGGGAATTCTCTTTTAAACTAGAAGAATTGCATGATACATTTTAAAATTGTAAAGAAAATCTGGAGTAGATGAGTAGGTCGAAAGAGCAATGATAATATTTGCAGAAATAATAAAATTATGTAGTTCGTCGTGCACATGTTAGGAATGTTGCAACACTCGAACGATTTATGATATTTGTGCAGAAATAGGAAGACACGAGTTATGAATCTGTAAAAAATGTATAAAGTAGCTAAGTGGAGTAATTATTTACCTTTCCATTTGTGCGCGGTTATTATTTTGTTAGTGCGTGGTTATTATTGTGTTAGTGCGCGGTAAATATCTTGTTAGTTCCGAAAATACCATTTAAACTAGAAAAATAGCATGACATGTATTAAATTTGTAAAGAAAATTCGTAGTTGCCACATAGGCTATGTAAAGATGCATAAAAAATATGAACTTTGTTTATTGCTGCATTTTCAGGTATGACAGACGCGAGCCACTACGAGTTGCTTGACCAGGTGATTGACGCGCGCCACCGTAGCCGCCTCAGTACCGTGGTCCCCCCAGAGAGCGAGGTGCCGATAGAGCTTGGGGTGTTTCGGCTACGCACGCCCATCAAGGCATGGAGGCTGCACCGAGACTGGCTTCCGAGGTACGTGTAGTTTGACCTTCATGCACTGAATCGCGGTCTGATTATTTTGCGTGGACTCACGTTTGTTCTTAATCATTTCGACGCAGGTTGAGAGTGGCAGGCCTCCTTCCACTAGCGAGGATGGTGGAGGCGATGTGGAAGGACGACCAGGACCATGGTGCTGGTCGTACGTCTAGACGTTTTCCATACGACCGGGCCCTACTGACGGCGCTGGTTGACCGCTGGAGGCCAGAGACCCACACGTTTCACCTCCCATGCGGGGAGATGGCGCCGACACTGCAGGACGTGAGCTACCTGACTGGGTTGCCCTGCGCAGGCGCTTTGATGGCGGCGCACGACATCCCGGCCACGTGGCGTACGAACCTCCTAGCCAGGTTCCACGATGTGTTCTTTGCAGGGCGGCGAGTGCGTGGAGTTCGGCCCGCCGCGGGCCGGCGAAGTGGATCTACCAGTTCTACGTAACTCTTCGTAACTATTGTCCTCTCGCAACAATTCGTATGTGAACCTTGCTGACGTGTGCGTGTCTTCTTGCGGCGGCGTATGGTGCGAACGCAGGGGCGTCATCGTTAGGAGGCGCCGATGCCTACCGCGTGGTTGTTCGGGTGGGTCATGTTCCTGGGCTCCCACGGCGACAGCGTCGACAAGCACTGCATCCGGTACGCGCGTGAGGTGGCGTACTCCCCGATCGATGAGATCCCGCAGTACGCTTGGGGTCCGACCGTGCTGTGAGCGACGTACTGCGCACTATATGACGCGTGCCAGCGTGCACATGACAGCTCCATCCTCTCGGGATGCCCACTACTACTGCAGTTGTGGTCCTTGGAGTATTTCCAGATCGGAAGGCCACAGCTGGACTTGGGAGCGTACGAGGAGAGCTTGTACGTCCCGCGGGACGACCTGGATCGGCCGACCATGGGCACTGTGTGGTGCCGCCGACGGGTTAGTTTCATATTCATTTATTTATTTCGTATTGTAATCACTATTTCGTGTGCTTAGTTTGCGGTGTTCTATTGCACAGGTCACCTTCACGCCGATCACCTCGCAGGGGTCCTACCCAGAGTACGTTGCGATGTTCGATCAGCTGACCGATGACCGCGTCATCTGGAGACCGTACACTGACAAGAGGGTGATCACGCGCGCCCCCGGAGGACTGTCGGTGCTGTGCACGCGAGACTACGTGTACTGGTACATGCGGAGTGCCTTGGTGCATGATATCTTCGCGGAGGAGTACCAGGTATAGCAAGTCATGCGCCAGTTCGGTCTGCGACAGGAGGTCCCAGCCCCTCGGGGGGAGACGGGTGCCGGCGCACGTACACACGTAAGTTCACTCTTTACTTCTTTCGTACAATGTGTGTAACATCCTGACCAAATAATTTTTTTGCCGTCCACAGGTACACTAGGAAGGGAGTTCGTGGCATGATGTCCTGGTTGGACAGGATGTCCCCTTGGGATGAGGGTTGAAGTGGTGCGCACGACGACCTCATCTAGTGTGGGGACGATCCCTACGACCCCGAGACGTACGACCAGTACATGGAGTGGTACGCTACTCGGACGAGGCTTCAGTGCGTCTGGGTCGTGGTCGACCCTCCTCGACACGAGGCCGCGACGTCGGACACGTACCCCACCCAGCTGGACTCCGCTTTCCACCGCTGCGTATGTATTGAATGGTCCTTATTTCATATTTAATTTGACAAACTTAGGTTTACAACTTGTTGATTACTTGTGCATGTGGATCTTCACCGGGAGATTATTGAGTTGGTAGACTCTACGCAGCACACATGATGTGCGAGAGGTCCTGGGGAGACCAGAGGGTCCTCTGATGGATCAAGGAGGCGGAGTGTGCGGAGTGCGGTCGCGGCCCAAATAAATCGTCGCTTCCCGACGTCGGCCGACCGGTGGACCCACGGTCGAGGACGAGGGGTCGGCCGAGGTGGCGAGATTGAATAGTTTTAAACCTGCGGGTGTACCACTGTATCCACACTTGCATCGCCTTTAAGCCAAAGCACACTTAGAAGGTATCTTTGGCACACTAAGTCCTCTGAGACTTTTCCAATATTGTGTATTAACTACGAGCGCTCGTATGGATATAAATCCATACGCTTACATGGTAAAGCTCAAGAGACAACTACCCACTCGGGATAAAGCTCTTGGACAACTACCATGCTCCCACCTCCATCCCCGCGACCTCCTGCACCCGGGCCAATACACGCCAAAGTACTAGGTCAAGAGAGGTCCCATACCCTCTAGTGTGGTTAGCACGCCCGAAATGCCCTGGATAATGAAACTCACAAGATGTTCGGTCCTTAATTGACCGGGCACCTTTACTGATCACACCCAAGATCACACCAATCTTACCATTGTGCCCGTCTAAATCATTTTTGTTTTCATTTTTAGTTTTGCAATTAAACAAAGCGAAATGCTGAAATATAAAGTTATAAAAAGTGTTGTGTGATCAAGGTTACCGACTAAGTCGATAACCGCCCATTTCTACCGATACTAAGCATGTCTAAGCAATTTGACTCGGATCTACTAAGTGACAAGAGATCATCCAATGACCTCTAATCACAAAGAAATAACCTAGGCTCGTAGTAGAGATCAATATTTTGTCTACAGGATATGCAACACTGAGTTAACTAATCAATTTAACACAAATTAAGCGATGCATACATACAGCTTGAAACAAAATATTAGACTTTAAAATCTCGGGATAAACATGATCAAACCGCTTGCACGGTCATTGTTGCTCAATATGTTGCGGAGGATCGTTCTCGGGTTGCCGCAAATATCGAATCCTAACGATTGAACAAAACGAAATAAGAACGAATAACACCTAGGCAAAAATCAAATAATCAAACACAAACACCAATTTATACACAGAGGCTAGACTATCACAAAAGAATGACAGATCTCGCTCAGAGACTCACTCACTTATTTATCAAAGCTAACCACAAAATCACTCTTCTTATATGATTTAAACATTGGGCAGACTTTGATGGTGATTGTGTGCACATCTATTATTTAATTATCGTGTTAACACATCAAAAACAGCTTAGCTATTCTAAAACCACTATTGACAGTGAGAGCACAGAATCTACAAGAAGCTATTGAAAACATAACTAGTCAAGTATCCAATTATGAGATGCTACATAAAATTCTAATTAAGTTTGGGCTTTAATAAAATTCAGCTACTAATACACCTAAGCAACATGCCAACATATTGGAAGGTTAATCATAACAAGATGCTATCACTACAAGGCCTTACCACACCAAGTGAAAGTAGGAAAAATAAGTTCAGAGACAACCACTAGCTCCAATAACAACTTCTTAGATCACTCATGCCAACAAGGGTTTTAAAATCTAGAATCACTAACTAACATAATTCCTTACCAAACACTATTTCTTAAGCAATTTATCAAGTCTAACAGACCTAAATAGCATAAGCATGAAACCAATTTTGGTTCATGACAACAAAAACGACAACGAGGAACAAACAGAGAACTAGAACTAAAATGCTTTCAAACCTCCAACACCCAAATTTGATCATGCAATGAAAGTGAACTAATGAACAATCATAAACATGATAAGCAGCTGACTACAAAGCTTCAGAGAGGTGGGCCCCATCGCCATGCGACCACGACAAATGAGGAGCACAAGGAAGAACAGAGAGGCTCGGACTGGATTCGACACGGTGAAGGAGTGGCGGCGCTGTGCGTGCGACGGGCAAAATGGGTTGCTAGAGGACCACCGGGCGATGGTGGTCGCGGGTTGGCGAGAAGCACCGAGGCGGCGCGCGGCCACGCCGGCGGCGATGGAGGTGATAAGGTGTGGCCGCACGAGAGGCGATAACAGGAATTAGCGCGCAGATGGGCATCGATGAGTTACCGAGAACTCACCGGAATGACGCGGAGCTCAAGAGGTTGCCGGAGATGGCCCGCGGCGAGAGCCGGCGGCGATCAAGGGTCACCGAGGAGAACAACTGAGCAAAAATAGAGGAAAAGAGAGATAGAGGTAGCTCGGTGAGTGCACTAGATGGTGCTAGCGCGAGCAATTGCCCAAAGAACCAACTCACCGGAGATGAGGACGATAATCCCACTTTCGGCGAAAAGAGGGACACCAAAATTCAATGGCCCCTGCGTGAAACTCAAAATTAGCCGAGGGGAAATCGATAGGGATGCGGAACACGATATGACGCGCAAAAGAAGGGATGATCTTCATCGTTTGCGAGGATGACACGGCGAGGCGCACACGCCGTGAACGAGCTCGAGCATTACTACGATTTGAGCTCGGAAGGAGCAATGGTGATAGGAGTTGGCTTAATGGTGTCTAAAGAAGGAAGAGGGAGCTTTGGGTGAGCTTAAGTAGGAGCGGGCGGAGGAAAATGGCGGCGTTTTTGGCACCGTGGAGCTCAAGAACGGTGCCGACAAGCGGCGAGCGGAAAAAAGTGGATGATTGACGCCGCTCGGGCATGGTCTCGGCGGAAGATGCGGTAGAAATGCGCGAAAACCGGAAGCGGTGACTAACAACAGGCGAGGTGGCGATCACGCGCGATGTCGCCGCACTTAGCACTCATGCGGAAGGTAGGTGACGACGACAAGAGGGCCCTTTGCCGGCCAGCGAAACAAAATGGCGCGAGCCGAGTCAAATGCGGCGCAAACCGGTGGTTTGACTCGACCATTTCACTCGGCCGTTGGATCCGAGATGGGCGGTCGAGATTGATGTATGCATTCGGACAGTCGGTTGCATGCGCGCGACGTGGATCGTTCGATCGCATCGGACGGTGGCGACCATCGGCCTGTAGTGGTGCAACTAGTTGGTTCGACCGAGCCAAGCGGTGCGAGTCGGACTCGAGCCTGAGGTTGGGTCCGAGCCCGAGGAACAGTGATTTTAGTTTTTGATTTAAAAGACAGAGAAGGTTTGGGAAATTTTTAGAGGTAGCTCCAGAGCTCCAAAAATTTCGAAATTTTTATGGTAGCTACTTGAGACAGAGAACAACATTGCATAAATTTTCCAGAACTTTTTATGCACTGAAAAGTTCTGCAGAAAATTCACAAGCATGCTGACCTAGGATTTGACCAGATTTTCAACTAGTTTGACTTGGCCATTTGAAATAGCAAATAAAATCTAAAAATTGTGAAATAATTCAGGGAGGTAGATAGGATGATCAAGATGATAGGAAAAATAATTTCAGAGGATTATCACAAGTTTGAAAGCTAAGAATCTGATAACAACAATTTCCAATCACAAGAATTAAATTCTAAAATTGGAAATTGCTAGGAAAATTGTAGAAACTTTCAAATGATTTGAAGAGACCACAAAAGTTTTATTTCTCCTCAAAATTTTACATTTGAAATACAAACCCTAAGCTAGGTTTTACAAATCTCCCCGGGCCCCCTTTTAAAAAAAAACCTTTTTAAAAATTTAAAAAATTTGGGAAAAAACCCCCAAACCAAGGGGGGTTTTGGTTTTCCCCTTTTTTGGGGGGGAAAAAAATTTTAAAAAAGGGCCAAAATTTTTCCTAAAAAAAAAAAGGGGGTAAAAGGGGGGCAAAAATTTTTTTTTAAAAAAAAAAAAAAAAAAAAAAAAAAAACCCAAAATTTTTTAAAAAAAGGGGTTTTTTCCCCCAAAAAAAAGAAATTTTTAAAAGGGTTTTTTTATCCCAAAAAAATTTTAAAAATTTTTTTTTTAAAGGGGGGGGGGAAAACCCTTTTTTTTTAAAAAAAAATTTTTTTTTTAAAAAAAAAAAAAAAAAATTTTTGAAAAAAAAAGGAAAAAAGGGTTTAAAAAAAAAAAATTGGGGGGTTTTTTTGGTTTTTTTGGGTTTTCCCTTTTTTAAAACCCCAAAAAAATTTCCTTTTTCCTTTTTTTTTTTTAACCTTTTAAAAAAAAAACCGGGAAAATTTTAAAAAGGGGGGCCAAAAAGGGGGGTTTTTTTTTTTTCCCCCCTTTTTTTTTTTTAAAAATTTTTTTTAAATAAAACCCAAAAAATTAAATTTTTTTTAAAAGGAAATTTTGGAAAATTAAAGGAAAGGGAAAAAAACCCCGGGGAAAGGGAAAAAAATTTAAAAATTTTTTTTTTTTTTTTTGGGGGGTTTAAATTTTTAAAAAAAACCCCCCTTTTTTTAAAAAAGGGGTTTTAAAAAAAAATTTTTCCCCCAAAAAAAGCCCCAAAATTTTTTTTTCCCTTTAAATTTAAAGGAAAAATTAAAAAAAAAATTTTGGGGTTTTTTTAAAAAAAGGGTTTTTTTTTTATTTTTTTTTTTTTTTTTTTTTTTTTTTCCCCCTTGGGGTTAAACCTTTTTTTTTAAAAAACCCCCCAAAAGGGGAAAAGGGTTTTAAAAAAACCCCCAAAAATTTTTTGGGTTTTTGGGGGGGGAAAGGTTTTAAAAAAAAAAAAAAATTTTAAAAAACTTTTTTTTTTTTTTCCTTTTCCGGGAAAAAAAATTTTTTTGGGGCCCCTTTTATTTAAAAAAAAAACAATTTTTAAAATTTTTTTTTTCCCAAAAAATTTTTAAAAATTTAATTTAAATTTGGGAAATAAAAAAAAAAAAAAATTTACCAAATTTTTTAAAAAAAAAGGGAAAAAACCGAAATTGGTTTTTTAAAAGGTTGGGGGGAAAATTTTTCCTTTTTTTTTTTTAAAAAAAAACAAAAATTTTTTTGGGTTTTTTTTTTTTTTCCCAAAAATTTTTTTTTTTTTTTTTTAAAAAAAAAAAGGAAAAAAAAATTAAAATTTTTAAAAAAGGGGTTCCCCAAAAAACCCTTGTTTTTTTTTTTTAAAAAAAAATTTTCCCCCGGGGTGCCCCAAAAAAAAAGGGTTTTGGGGTTTTTAAAATTTTTTTTTTTTTTTTTAAAGTTTTTTTCCCTTTTTGGGGAAAAAAATTTTCCTTAAAGGTTTAAAAAAAAAACCCTTTTTGGTTAATTAAAAAAAAAAAAAATTTTTTTTAAACCCCCAAAAAAAATTTTAAAAAAAAAAACCCCCCCAAAAAGGTTTTAAATTTCCCCAAAAAAAACCCCAAAAAAAAACCCCCCAAAGGGAAAAACCCCAAACCCTTTTTTTTAAAAATTCCCCAAAAAAAAAAAAAATTTTCTTCCCCCCTTTTTGGGGGGGGGGGGGGGGGGGGGGGCCTTTTTTGGGGGGGGAAAATTTTTTTTTAAGGTTTAAGCGGGAAAATTGGGGGGTTTAAAGGAAAAAATTAAAACCTTTAAAAATTTTTTCCCTTTTTTTTTTTTTTTTTAAAAAAAAAAAAAAAAAATTTAAATTTTTTTTTTAAAAAAAGGGAAATTGGTTTAAAAAAAATTTTTTTTTTTTCCAAAAAAATTTTTTTAAAAAATTTTCCCTTTTTCCCCTTTTTTTTTTCCCCAAAACCCCCAAAAAAAAGGGGGGAAATTTTCCCCGGAAAAGCCCGGGGGGAAGGGCCCTTTTGGGGGGCCCCCCGGGGTAAACCCAAAAAATTTTTTTTTAAACCAACCCCCCCCCCCCTTTTTGGGGGGGGGGAAAAAAAAATTTTTTGGAAAACCCCCAACCCCCCAAAAGGTTTCCCTTTTTAAAAAACCCCCATCCCCCCAAAAAACCCCCCCCGGGGCCCCCCAAAAGGTTTTTTTTTTTTTTTTTTTTTCCTTTTAAATTTTTAAAAAGGGGAAAATTTTTTTTAAAAGGGGGGGGGAAAAAAACCCCAAAAAGGGAAACCCTTTAAAAAAAAGGGCCCAACCAAAGGCCCCGGGAAACCCCCCCTTTTTTTTGGTTGTTGGGGGGGGGGGGCCCCCCCCCCCTTTTTAAAGGGGGGTTTGGGTTTTTTTTTTGAGGAAGGCCCCCAAAAAAATTTTAAAAAAAACCCCCCCAAAAAAATTTTTTTTTTTTTTTTTTTTTAAAAAGGGGGTTTTTTTAAATTAAATTTTTTTTTAAAAAAAATTTTTCCCCATTGGGGGTTTTGGGGAAAGGGTTTTTTGGGTTTAATTTTTTTTTTTTAAAAATAATTTTTCTTAAAATTTTGGGGAAATTTTTTTTAAAAATTTTTTTTTAAACCCAAAATTTTGGCCCTTTTTTTTTTTTTTTTTGGGGGAATTAAAAAAACCCCCCCCCCAAATTGGGGGTTTTTTTTCCCCCCCCCGGGGGGGGTTTTCCCCCCTTTTCCCCCTTTTTTAAAAAAAATTTTGTTTGGGGGAAATTCCCAAAAAGGGGGGCCCAACCCGGGGGGCCCTTGGGGGGGGGCCAAGGGACCGGGAAAAAAAACCCCCAGGGAAATTCCCCCCCGGGGGGGGTTTTTTAAAAAAAATTTGGGGGGTTTTTTTCCCCCCCCCCCCAAAAAAATTTTTTTTTTTTTTTTTTTTTTTTTTAACCTTTTTTTCCGGGGTTTTTTTGGTTTTTTTAAAAAAAAAAAAGGGGGGTTTCGGGTTTTTTTCCCTTTGGGGGGGTTTTTTTTTTAAAAAAAAAAGGGGTTTTTGGGGCTTTTAAACCCCCCTTTTTTTTTTTTTTTTCCAATTTTTTTTCCCCCCCCCCTTTTTTTTTTTTTTTGGTTTTTAAAAAATCTTTATTTTTTCCCTTCCCCCTTTTCCCTTTTTTTTTTTTGGGCCCTTTTAAAAATTTTTGGAATTTTTCCCGGGAAAAAAAAAAATTTTTGGGAAAAATTCCCCGGGTTTTTTTAAAATTTTTTTGGTTTTGGTTTTAAAATTTTGGTTTTTTTTTTTTTGGGGGTTTTTTTTCCCCCTTTTGGGAAAAAAAAAAAAAAAAATTTTTAAAAACCCCTTTTTTTTTTTTTTTTAAGGAAATTTTGGTTTTTAAAAAAAAAAACCCAAATTCCCAAATTTTGGGTTTAAAAAAAAAAGGGGAAAAAAATTTTTGGGGTTTTTTTTAATTTTTGGTTTTTTTTTTGGTTTTTTTCCCCTTTAAATTTTTTGGGGTTTAACCTTTTTTTCCTTTGGGGTTTTCCCCGGAATTCCCCTTTTTTTGGTTTTGAAAAGGGTTTTTTTTTGTTTTTTTTTTTTTTTTGGGGAAATTTTTAAAATTTTTTTTTTTTTTTTTTTTTTTTGGTTTCCCCAAAAAAAAGGGCCCCAAAAAAAAAAATTTTTTTGGGGGGCCCCTTTTTTTTTAAAAAAAAAAAAAAAAAACCCCCTTTTTCCTTTTGGGGGAAACCTTTTTTTTTTTTTTTAAAAAGGGCTTTTTTTTTTTAAAAATTTTAAAAATTTTTAAAAAATAAAAACAAAACCCCCAAAATTTTTAAAAAAAAAGGGTTTTTTTTTTAAAATTTTTTTTCCAATTTTGGTTTTTTTTTTTTTTTTTAAAAATTTTTAAAAAACCCCTTTTTAAAAAATTTTTAAAAAAAAAAAAATTTTTTTTTTTTTCCCAAAGGGAACCCGGGTTTTTTTTTTTAAAATTTGTTTAAAAAAGACCACGACCTCTGCCGCGGACGTGGCGGTCTCGTCGTCGTGGCAGCGTGGGGGGAGCACCGCGGGACATGTTGAAGGTGAGTACGACACGCTCACATCGCTTCTTCATTTCGAACCTCAGTAGTTAGTAACGACGATATTCTGTTATAGGTCCTTAGCTCCACCCGTACACGAGCCAGGAGTATGTCGCGTCGTCCGAGCACATCTTCGAGCCAACAGGCAAGTTCAGCTTGCTTGCGTAACGTTCTTTTCGCCATGATTACGTTTGTAACGTAATTCTTCGCAGGAACGGCTTGGGAGGACGATGTATTGTCGCCAGATGATGCGGACCTATCGGCACCCATCAAGGACTTCTTCAGGGACCCGTGTGACACACAGTTCTCTTTGGAGGCTTCTCAGCTGTATGGTGCGCCAAGTTCGTCCCAGCCGATGCTGGAGCAGCCCCTGGCGAAACCACCGCAGGCTACTCGCGCGGGTCGGGTAGTCAGGCAGCCTGACCCTCTGACGTACTCGCACAACATACAACCATGAGAAAAAATGGACAGTACTAATATATTATTACCAATGTTATGAATTATCATTTCAATTAAGTATTATGACGTTCTGCTGCAAGTTCTGTAATATCAGTGTGTATGAATTCCCGGGCGAATCGCAATATCACTTATCTTCCCCTTTACGAATCGTTCATACCTCAAACGTTCTCGCTAAATTCTCCAAAAATTAACCGTAGTACAATAACATACGACGATGACAAAATGTTATTGCGAGTCTAACAGATTTGGTACCGTTTAAAATTTATGAAAATAAAAAACTAGCTAAGTGGAATAGGGAAAATCAAAATCTGGCTAGGGTTGAAGTATCTATCGCTAGTTCAACTAGCGATAGCTTCCTGTCGCCAGTTGAACTGGCGATAGATACCTCAACTGGCGACAGGGGGGCGACAGGGTCCCTGTCGTCAGTTCAACTGGCGATAGGTTTATGTCACCAGTTGAACTGGCGACAGAGACATATTTTGTAATTTTTGGGGGTGACTATTTATTTTCGTAAATATCTTTTAAAATTATATTATTTTAAAAAACATCGCCGCCTAGGTGGTGCCTTGATGCCCTACACGCTAGACGTCATGCTGTCGCCCGTCTAGTGCCTAGCGTTTTCTAGAACACTGATACAAAGAGCTGTATTATTTCGTTTCTTATTGACTTGATGGTCTGTCACAATTTTTCCTTTATGGTCTATTAGGGTTTTTTTTTTATCAAACTATGATTTGTGGTTGGCTATTGGGATTCTGGAATATTGGAAACTTGTTTGTGTACGGCTTTTCTTCTGAATTTTTTTCGCAAACACTTGTATCTGTTGCATATAGTTATACAGTCTGGTTAACTGGAAAATTCTGAATTGATCAATCATGGTCACCTATATCTTACTAATATGAGATGCTTGTAGTTCATACTAAGTGAATTAAAACAATTACAATCTGTTGTTTCTCGTTGAAAAGGTTGGGTTTCTATCTTTTGACTGTGGTTGTTATCTTTCTATATAAAAGGGGGCTAACTTGAGGCTCAGCCAGGGTGGCCACGTCGCCCGCTTTTCCTCTGCCCGTCCGATCCTGCTTCGGCTTGCGTACGCCGTTCGATTTGCACGGCCTCTTCTCGCGCTGCTTGCTTGCTCCACTCCGCTCGCCACGCTTCTGGCCGCGTCCTCCTCTCTCGATTCTTCGGTCTTCCGCGTGGCCATTCGCTCAACTCGCCACATTCGATCGCGTCGGCTTCCCAAGCTCGCCTCTTCCATTCTTCTTCCTCTCCTCGCGTCCCACGCCGTCTCCATCTCCCCGCTCTTCCATCGTCCGACGCCTCCCCTGCCGGCCGTCTCCTCTAACGCCGCCGCTTCCTCCCCATCTCCCGCCCAGTCGTTGCCTCTTCCGTTCTTCTTCCTCTCTCAACTCGCGCCCCCACGCCGTCTCCATTCCGCTCCTGTCGTTCTCCTCCCTCGCCTCCCACGACAGCCTCCTCCTCCCCACCCACCCAGTCACTGCCTCCTCCCCGTTCTGCCCTCCTCCTCCCACTTCTCTGCCTCCCCTCCCCGTTCCTTTGCCTCCCCTTACATCTCCCATTCCGCTTCTCCTGTTCCCCTCCCTTTCGATTCCTGTTGCCGTTGCTTCTTGCTCCGCCTATGGTTGCTTCTTCTACGGTTTTGGTTGGGGGCAGGGGGTGTTCTTTGTCTCTGGATCTGTTTCGGTTGGGTTGCACATTCTCGTTCTTCGTTTGTCCATAATTATCAGTTGTTTCGTTGTCGCTCTGCATGCTTTTGTTTGGGTGGGGGAAGAGGGCCGTATTGCTCTACGGATTTTGGTTTTCAGTTGTTTCATTGTCCCCTCACCTGCTGTTTTCGGGTAGGGGAAGAGGGTCGTACTCCTGCACCACCCCCGGTCGGCTCCTCCCCTTCTCCCACACCGCCCCCTCCTCCCCTTCGCGGCCGACCTCGATGTGGCCCCCGGGCCGTGCACTTCACGCCCCAGGGCTCCGACCAGGTTGCTGCTTACTTACTTCCTCAGGTGCTTATTGATTGTTATGGCGTGGGTGTGGGTGTGTTCGATCAATTCTTGTGGGGTTGGCCAATCTCCTTGTGGAGCATCGCGATCTTGCATTGAGAGGGTTTAGGTTTGTAGAAAGGTTCATCACAAGTAAAAGTCTCAAATTTGTTGTGTGCCATGGAGATATGGTTTGAGGGCGCCATGGAGATATATGGGTTAATTGTTTACCTATACCTGTGAAGCCTTTAAGGATTCTCAATAATCGGTAAAAAGGTAGGATTAGTGTTTTTATGGCTTTATCTATGATATGTTTTAAATCGGGAAAATAGCAATCAATCACTTGTTTCAAATTGGGCAAAAGGGTCATGGTTACGAAACAGGTTGTATTTTTTTAGGGTTGAGAATGTTATTTCTAGCAATGTGCTAGCATTTTCCTCTGTATTTGTTCATGAATCATTCTTTCTTTTGCATCAGGTGCTGCATCCAGTGGAGGTTACCAAGGTTCTGGAGGATGCGTTCCTGATTATTTGCTTTAATGAAATGCTTCCTCTTGGGGTGGGAACTTTCGTAATTGCATTCCAGGAGACTCTGAATGGTAAGATGAAAGGCTTTTACAGAGGATAATCCTTTTGTGTTTTTACAGTTTAGTTGTAAAGAAATTTAGAATGTAATTTTTTATTCTGTGGATTTTTATTGTGTATGAGCTCAATGAGGATAAGAAGAACATGGCTGTAACCCAGTTTGAAACCTGATGACGCAAGGCACTGCTTCTCGTGTTGGGATGAACCCTCTTGCAAGGTTTACTGCTTTGTTTTTTGTACTGCTCACTTTGTCCTTAGGTGATACTGTATTTTTGCTTCTACTTCCATTGCATGTGTATGAGCTCAACGGGAAGAAGAAGAACATGGCTTTAACCCAGTCTGAACCTGCTGATGCAAGGCGCTACTTCCCATGTTGGGATGAACCCTCTTTCAAGATTTGCTGCTTTGTTTTTGGTACTACTCCCTTTATCCTTAGGTGATACTGTATTTTTGCTTCTACTTCCATTGCATGAGGGAATATGTGTGTAGAGCCATGCATAGCGGCATGGTGTGTATGTTGAGGTTTAACATGACCTAGAGTTGAGGATGAAACAAATACTGTTTCCATACAGGGACGTATAGTGTCCGCGTGGATTGGGATTCCTTTTGGTTATCCCGTGGTGCAATCCATGGATTTTGTGCGATCTCATCTGTTCTCACCTATTTGACAGTTAGTATTTAACTTCATTGAATGAGTCAATTTTGTATTTTGAACTTTTTTCTGAACTCTTCTGTAGCTTTGGATCTGAACCGGATGGACTCCACAGGTTGGATTTATCCTTTTAACTGTGGGGGATATGGTCGCCTTTCGTGTTGCATGATTGCATCATTACGAGTGACTATTGCTGATTAGATATACAACAGGAGTAGCATTGTTTGATTTGGTGTCCTTTTTATGCAAACTATACCATAATGAGATCAAATGTTTACTTACAGAGTCCTATTTACTCGTGCTTATGGAGTAAAAATAGGATTAGAATAACATGCGCAATTCATGCTTTTTAGCTTTGCAGTAAAGGCCAAATTGTGGTGGCATATCAGATTTCTGCTTCATTAAACTGCTAATGCATGCTTTTGCTAATTGTGTGTGGCTTTGTCAGTTGTTCAAATTACATTTTTGTTTCTGGCTACTAAGACATGGAATTTGGCAAAGCTTTTGGATGAATTTGTCAGTTCGGGGGGAGATTTACTGAACGGTATTAAGCCTAAAATGATATTGAGTTCATGTTCTTCTGCATGAGATCTTCTCACTTTTGAGATGCTTTACAGAATCATTCAACGAGATCCAAGAGGAAGACCTACAATCATCACTTGAGCAAATGCTTGGATGTGGCTCTATAGAGGTTGATAATTTTGCTCTCCCAAATATGCCAGTGCCGCCTAATTCATTCAGAGGAATCCATAAGAAAACATCTTTGGTAATGCGGTGGTCTGCCATTTGTGTTGATGATACATTAAAGTAAGTTGTGATATAAAATTCCATATATGTTTTTCCTTTACGTTCAACATTCATCTACAGTTATTGATAGTTTTCTACACTTTGTGATAAACAATCCAGGAACGGGAGATATACAAACACTGTTGATCTACTCCGCATATATCTTGGGGATTTTCTAATAGCTACTTACTTGGAGACTGTGCAAGAGTCACGTTATGATGATGCATACATTAGGGGAATTGAGGTTTGCTTCTCTTATGAATTTGTTTATACGGTCTTGTCAGGAGATAAAGTCCAACTGAACCCTATTTGTTTGCTGTGGAGGTCAAGGTCATATTCAGTCTTGGGCACTTTGCAAGTGATGTTGCAATCTGGGCTGCGTTTACTATGTGTTCTCATTGAGTCCTTTGATCATATGTAGTATTGTTTGTTAAATATGTTTCTTTTACAGATTGGCATATGATTAAAATTAAAATTAACGGATCTTGAATTATGGCCTTATGGGAATGCATAATAATAGGATAGTTTGGCTTTTCTTGACAAGTGATATGTCTGGTCATGACTATTCTATCTTTCTGGACACGCTTTACGCAACGACCGCAGCGACGTCTATAGCCTACAAAACCTATGGTTTCGTTTGTATCAATTTTTTGTCATCTTTACATATATATTTTATGTGTTGTCCACTCTAGAATGATGTAGATATGCTGCCCTTTTGAAACCTTCGGCAACCTATAAGCAACTACGCCTGTGAGCAGCTGAATATAGAGCATCGGCTCGATCTCCTTTTATGAGTTTTTTGTTCATCTATTGCACTTTCTGTTATGTTGCATACAGTAGGTTGTATCTGTAGAATTAGCCGACTCTTGTAGCCTTCTTCGCCTATCGTTGCAAATGGCAGGCATTCTACTTGTGCGAATTTGAGACCATTGTAATGTGTGATCTAAAATGATTTAGAATTGCTCATGAAAAATTCAGAATTACTATGAAATATTATATGCATCAATACTTGTAGTAAACAATTTCTTTTCCTGATCACAATTCAGTCGCATGTATTCGGCTCCGCGCGCCAAGGCGCGCACGAGCTTCTAGTCCTCCGGTATAAATGGGCGCATTCTTTGCGCCAAGAGAACCGCCCACGTCGGTGTTTTTGTTTGTGACGTCCGATTTCACGGTCCTTTTCTTCGCGTCCGTTGGATCTCTCTTGTGTTTTTCTTGCCTACGAACACTCCGTCTCTCCCGTGTCGTCCGATTTTTCGCTTTCATTCTCAGCGCATCGATCGGTCGTGGCGGGGCGCTCCCACGCCAGGTCTCTGTCTCGCACAGCCCACGTGATTCGGCTCGTTGTTGTTTGCGCGCGTTGCACAAGGGCCGAGAAGACCGCCACGTCCAAGCTAATCTCCACTCCGTCCTCCGATTTGCTCGACGGAGCGCTCCCATGCCGTGCTCTTGCCTCGGACCGCCTGCTCTATTCATCTCCAACATCGACTGCTCATCGGTTCCTGCTCTCTGCATCCGTCGTCTGCTTACTCTTTGGCTTTCCTCTTCTTTGTTGCTTCCTAGCTTGCCGCTTTGCTTTGTTTTTCTCCTTTTTTCCTCAGGTGCGGACAACACGCTGTTTGCTACATTGGGTTATGTCTTCTATGCTTCTTTCAGATGGGGATTTTCTTTGCTTCTTTCTTCTTCATTCTCTCTCTCTCTATTCATCCTCCGGCTCGCCTCCTGCGCCAGTGGCACCGCCTCCGGCCCGCTGCGCACCCACCCGCGCGCCCGCCCGTTGGCCGTCGGTCCCCTACTCCACCAGCAATGCCGCCTCTGGCCCGCTGTGCTGCACCAAGTCTCAATACTCGGCCAGCACCTGGTGGTTTCCCTTTTTTGTGGCGCCTCATGTGCCGCCGGGCTCGCTTGCCACCACCATCGCTTGGCGCGGTCCGCCTCCGCCACCGTGCGTCCGCCTCGACCATTGTCTTTGCGCGCGGCTCGATACTCGACCCTTTTTGTGGCCCCTCCTATGCCGTTGGGCTCGCCTGCCACCACCACTGCTTGGCCTCCAGTCGCCTGCTCCACAGATCCACCTCCGTCCCGCTGCGCGCTGGCCCGCGCGCGCCCGCTGTGCTACGCCACGGTTCCGGGTTCGGCCAGTCCACCGCGCTCGTCTCCTCCCCTCGGCTCAGCACCACCTCTACACGCCTGCCACCACCGCTGCTTGGTCGTCGGTCCCCTGCGCCACCGACGATGCCGCTTCTGGCCCGGTGTGCACCGGTCCGCGTGCCCGCCCGCTATGCTGCATCGCGGTTCGGGGCTCGGTCAGTCCATCACGCGCGTCTCCTCCCCTCGGCCCAGCACCGCCTCTACAGCCCGCGTGCAAATTCGCTTCTCTGTGATTTTGCCGCTCCCGCGCCGCCGGTCCCCTACGCTCACGCTTCGAGTTTTGTATTTTTTTTAGGTTGTTTGCTTTAACGTGGAATTCATCTTGGCAATATTTCATGTAATTCTCGCTTTTAGCTTTTAAGGATGATTTGGTCCGAGTGTTGTTACTTCCATTGCTTTCGCGGCCACCATTCCGGTTCTTCGAATCTACTTCTCTGTTTTTTGTTTCACTTATAGCTGTTATTAGTGTAGTTCATTTTACCCGTTTCTTATTTTCTGATACCGCTTTCCCTCCCCCTTTTGCAGGTTGGTCAGCTTCTTCCTATCTACATTGCTACCTGTGCTCCTGCATGCCTCGGTATCTACGCGCGCTCGACACTGTAAGCTCTTGATTTTCACTTCTCTTTCATCCGTCTAGTTTACCTCTCATGTAGCTACGCTATGTTCTATATTCTTATCATTTTCGAATCACGCATTGCTTAGATACCCTTATTGTTTCGTGCTATTCCTGTTGCTTGTGCTTGCGACCCCTCGTGCTATCTGTCATATGTGCTTCCCATCTTATATAGTTCACTTTGTTATTCTATTCCAAAATTGTTTCGTGCTATGCATGTATTAGTGAATCAGTTGCTCCCTCATACTAAATACATATGTACTGTTCTTACGTGCTTACACTCCTATTCGATTATTGTAACACCCCCTTTTTTCCCCTTTTGGATCCTCCAGCCGGACCCCTCCCCGTCGAGCCGTCCTCTCCCTCTCCCTCACGTGCTCTGCCAAGCCGCTAGTGCCTTCTCCTCTCTCGCGTGCACGCCACCTCCTGGCTCCCTCTGCCTCGCACGCCACCCCACCCAGACCCCCCCTTCGCGAGGAACTAGAGCCGCATGCGCTGCTGCTGCCGCCCCACGAGCGCCCGCGCACGCGTTGGCGCCATCATCACCCGTGCGCTGCCCGCGTGCCCCCTCTTGTCGCGTGTGCTCGCCCGGGCCCCGCCGCCCTGGCGGCTCTCCTCCTCCTCGGCTATAAAAGCCCCACCCCGACACCTCCCTTCCCCGCCTTCCCATTTCTCCTTCTCCCCCCCAAGCAAGAAGAAGGCCGAGGAAGAACATCGAGAAAAGCCGAGGGACTTACCTCCCGGTGTCGCCGTCGTCGCCATCGGTGAGCGTCGCCGCCGCACCTCCCGCTGCCCTCCGGTCGTCCTTGCCGTCGCCGCCCCGCCGCGCCTCCATTTCCCCCTCCTCCACGCGCCGCTGTCGGCGTTTCTTCCTCCCCCCCCCGCGTCGCCCGAGCCGCCGCCTCCCCTTTGCCTCGCCCCCCCCTACGTGGCTTTAGGGCAAAGCCCCCGTGGGCCGCGCCCTGCCCTCCGTGGGCTGCACGCGCGTTTTCGGCCCGAGGCCTTGGGTCGGGCCAAATCTCGCACCGTGGGCCGCGCTCGTTTTTCTTTTTTGTTGATTTTATTTTCCTTTTTCTATTTTAATTCAAAAGTGGGGCTTTAAAAATTAGTATCTCCCTCATTTTAACTCCAAAAATTATAAAATAAATTTCTAAAAATTTGTTAATTCAAGATCTTGCTAATGGCATAGGTCTCGTTCCATTTGGACTTTATTTGTTGTCTATTTGTATTTATTTGCTCTTTTTATTTGTCTGTACCTTTTTCCGGTATGTTCGTCCAACTAGGATTTGAAGACGCCGGAGATCCTCAAGTTGATCAAGACCAAGTGTATCAAGATCCTCTTACCTATAACCTAGTCGAGTCAATACTTTGATCATATTGAGCCTAAATTTTATGCAAATTATATTCTTTTAAAATAGTAAATTGCATGCTTTAATTCTTTAAGCAAATGTATGTTAAAGCTTAAGGTAGTTAAATACCCATTTGATGATTAATTAATTATTATGCCATCCTTGACCACTTGAATCCCTTAATCTTTGTCACCCTAGTAACTATAAGGTAATACTAGCTATAGGTTGTACTTAAACGACATGCTAGTCTTGCTTAAGTATCGAGACATTAAAATGTTTCAATCATCATCTCTTCGAACATGAAAATGGGTTGGGCAGCCATTGGTGGTCCATGACTGAGATAAATGTTGTAAATTGGTTTTTACTCCTCAAAACCCTAAATTGCTATTACCTCGTCTGGGTGGACGGTAAGATGGGTGGTACGACAGTGGGTGCTAATGTAGCCCAAGGACTGTTGTGTTGTGGATTGGAATGTGGAATGAACCACCCAGACAACCCTAAGGACTTAATCTTGTCATGACCTCCCGTGTAAAACAAGTGCAACCACAAGTCTGTAAAGTACAACCTGACTAAATAATTTGTATCCATCAGTACGAGTTGCACCAGGTAGATGTCCTGCGACGCCGTAAGCCTCTGTGGTGAAGGGTGTCGGGGCACACGACGTAAGTCGTTAAGAGGGCGCAAGAGGGGGTCTGGGTAAGGGTTAACAGATCTAAACGGACGTAACCCTTTGGAGACGAAACCTTAGCGAGTGTAACTAATACTGCTGGATGCATTGTAAAGGCCTTGTGATGATCTCCCCTTGATTCACATGTCTATGGAAACGTGTGTACATGTCAAGACAATTATCTCTTGTGGGTAAAGTGTACAATCTCTGCAGAGTTATAAACTGTTTAAACAGTCGTGCCTACGGTCAAAGCGGACATAGGAACTTAACATGAGTTAGTTCTATTTCAAAAACTCTTGTCGGTGGTATAAAAATGTGGTGGGCTCACCTAGCCCTGGGTTGTATTTTTCATGAGTTTTCAGACTCAGTGATGTTATTATGTGGGGGTAGCCCCAATCAAATTAAGCATAAGGCGGAGGGAACCTCTGCTGTTATTAAATATTGCACAATTAATCTCTTTAATAAAATGCAATTTGTTAAAATGCTAAGTGTTAGAAAATTGTAATTATGATATTTGAAAACATTGCTTTAGCGAATAAAAGAACCAGAGCCATCATTGTTAAGCCTTACATGTATATTATTGCATTGTGTGTTGGCTCGCGAGCACGGAAGTTGTGCTCATTCTCACTCTCTCCCCCAAAACCCTCAGAAGCAGGAAATCTCGGAGATTACGACTACTACGAGGATCCAGAAGTTGGAGGTCCGGGAGATGATGAAGCGTAGTGTAGTCTTTAGATGTTCTAGTCTCGCCCTAGTCCAGTTGACTCCGTCGGTACTTGCGTGCATCCAATATTATCTAAGCCTTGGTTAATATAGGACGCACATGGGTTTCTCCAGTCGCTTGCCTGTGGAGAGATGAGCTCTCACCCCTTTTGCTTCCGTTGTCGCTTCCGCTTTTGTAATGTAATCATTTGGCCTGTTTAGCCCTATTGTAAAACTTGACCCGACGCGGTCTATGTAAACTCTGTTATGTTAATTAATGAATGGTATGGTTTTACGCCATGTATGGATTGATTCAGTGATGTATCTGTGAGTGCTAGCTACTAATACAGGGAATAGCACAGTGTTTCACAGAGAATTTTGGATTAGAAAATCCGGGTCCGACAATTCTCATTGCCTTGCCTCCTTATTCTCACCTTTTTTTCCCAGTCTGTACTCTCTCCCCCTCTATATTTATGGACAATCCAACGAAAAGACGCCGCCTTTGTCGTGACATACTCGCCCGGCGACACGCAATACAACCAGGTTTTTAGCCAAACTGTCTCATCGTTATTCTTTCAGTACATCTCTTCTCTATTTAGGCTATATTTACTGTTTTCCTACCTAACTATCCCTCATTACTCACATATTATACAGCTAGACGTGTATCACCTAGAGACTACCACATAAAATACTATAGCATTACTATCTTCTCTGTATCTACACTTGGTTATAAAAAAACTTGCATCTATCTACACTTGTTTAGTACTACGCCTAGGAAAAATATATGTTCTATACATTATGCTGCTAACTATATTTCATGTTATTACATGCTTAGTGCGCACATACTGCTGCACCTTTCCGATATTCCCATATGTAACATATTTTCGCCTCTAATCCTATAGAGGAAGGACTTACTGGAAACATGGCCTGTCACTGGTATGTCTCTCCACGTATTCCCAAAGCTATGCATATCAAACCTAGGTATATGCCTAGATGTCTAAATATAATTTTCTCTTTCTATGCGCCTTTACAGATAGTATTTCCAAGAGATTAGTTATACTCATGCTAAACATGTGGTGACCTAACTCGCTTTTCACAATATATATAGTCTACAACTGCAATTCCAATCGGTGTATCGCATCGCCTTACAAGATCATGCTCCATCGAGCCGTGCTATCTCAGCCAAAGTTGATCAAAGTCGCTGCAAGAGATCATAGATATTAATCCTTTCGATTTCCCGGTTAGTCTTTCATTAGTTGCAATTTCTAAGCGTCTCATTATTTATCGTTCATAAACATATACCTATTATGTATCATACATTTTTCTATAGATTTCAGGTCTCATATGCACCGTAAATATCGCACGCTTAAGTCCTGGCCAAACATGGGTTTTCTTCTCTTGCAACAAGTGCAGCAAGAAATCCATCCCAGACGGTACTTCCTACAGATGTTCTTTCTGCCAGTGCACAGCTGCTAAACCAAGTATTCTTCTTATTATATGTACATACCTACTCGATATTTCAACACACACCAAACTATTCTTCTTGACATGTCCTACAGACTCTAAATGCATATTACTCTTAACACATTGGCAATTATCGTTGTTTCTTATACTTACATACTCTTCATGGTTCTAGCATCATTAATCTATACATAATGACAGACTCATCTAAGAGAATCATACGAAAATATTTACCTGTCTCATCATAATATAATATACTTCAGTCTACATATTTTATTCCTCATTTGGATATTTACACATATACCGTCAACATACTCTTTTGTGTATCAACACAACACACCACATCATGCATATATATTATGTTCTCTCTTCAGTACATACAATACACTTTATTTCACCTCCGTTACAGGTACAAACTTTGTGTTGTTGCTACTGATGGAACAGCTGAGGTCGAGTTTATTTTATTTGGAGATGTTGGCCAGCACGTCGTCGGTAAACAAGTTGGTGCAATACTTAGATCAAATCGATCAGGCGACAAGATCCCTCCAGAAATAGCTCAAGTCGTTTGCAAAAAGTTTACATGGCATTTCGGTATAACAGAAAGAAACTTTCATGGACCGATAAAGACTTATCAGGTCAATCGTATCATAACTGCACTAGGACGGCAGACATCTATTCCAAGTATCTCCGATTCGGTGTGTACCACATCGTGCTCAACTCAGTCTGCTACTTCTTCTACCAGCATTACTATTGCTCCCCTGGCTCCTCAGGTAATTATATGCGCTTATACTCTTTAGCACAGTATGTTCCGCTCACCATTGACCGGTGTATTCAATTCCGCATACATGATTATTTACATCCTTACAGCAAACAAAAACAAATTACTTACTTCCTGCTGCAAAAATGATACTATTTGTTCTTACTTTTACTATACCACATCATATATTTTGCATGCCATATCCCGCTACATATTTAACACAATATATGTATGCTAATACTACAGATAGTTGTCTTTGCTTATTTAACACGTTACACAATACTATGGTTGCACACTTCTATTAGAATATATTTCTCTCTTATTGTTTGTACTAATTATTTGCTTATCGAGACAACAGAGCACATGCTATATATTCCTACCATTTCTTCATCGTTGCTACACTAAAACAAATTAGTTACTTCCTGCTGCAAAAATGATACTATTTGTTCTTACTTTTACTATACCACATCATATATTTTACGTGCCATATACCGCTACATATTTAACACAATATATGTATGCTAATACTACAGATAGTTGTCTTTGCTTATTTAACACGTTACACAATACTATGGTTGCATGCTTCTATTAGAATATATTTCTCTCTTATTGTTTGTACTAATTATTTGCTCATTACATTCGTAGACAACAGCGCATACACCGCCTTCTCCACAGCGCCTAGCTATTACTGAGACAACATAGCACATGTTGTATATTCCTACCATTTCTTCATCATTACTACACTATACAAACTGCAACGTGCACAAACCTATATTTCACAATTATTTTTTCCTATGATGCTAGGTCAAAAGAAGATCAAACATCTCTCATTTCTATTCGAAAAAGACTCTTCGAACCAGCTGATGCTTCACAACAGGTATACCAATACAACATCTATTAATTCAATCTTTTCTTTTCCGTAACCTCTTCCACAAACTTGTAGACAATCCGTAAAACCCACCAAACAACTCTCAACATATTAACACATTACGTACAGAGCAACTCTTACATATACACATTTTCCTACAGTTTCAATCCACACAGGAAACATGCATCACCCGCTGTACCACCGAACCAGATTCTCCAAAACATCATAGCAAGAAACAATTGATGTAAGTATTTGACAACATATAACTTAAAGTTATTTCACACTATCGTTTCTACCTTCTATACTCTTTGCTCCTCTCCTTCCACATGCTATGTTTAAACAAAATTCCCTTCTTGATGTACCTACCTTATATTGTCTACTTTCGTCTCCTATACACTGTATGTGTAATGCTTGTACATATCGGTACATTATACCGCTCTACCCAACCATCTTGCATATTACCTATTATACAATCTATAAAAATATTAATAATGCTGTATTTATATTAGTTTCCACATGATACATATATTGTAGATGCACAAATAATACATATTTTATGTGTACTCTTTGTATTCTACAATCAGTTGTGAAAAAAAAGGAAAATTATTACATATAATTATAGCTCTACAACTTTACCTGCACCCTCTCTTATGCCTCTACGTAAATATTATGATCTTTCTGCTCAAATATACTCGTGCTATATTCAGTCTATACACACTCGACACTATAGACATATCTAACTCTGTCTTAAACAACACATATAAATCGACCTGATTACCTACTCGTATTCTTTCTCACACCTATATCAACTGTAAACAATATTTATCCACTTGTATTTCAACCTGTTTATGCTCTGCTCTCCCTAAACACATATTACATTGCACAGGTCAGATAATACATCGCCTACAAACGTTGCTGCTTCGGCGTCTTATAAAAAAGAACACTCAGCTAAAAAAGACAACTAGGTAAGAAGCAATTTATTATGCTCTTTTATACAACATATTATTTATGTTCCAATTGATATATACAATAGCTTTCTACCACATTTTTACCACTGTCCATTCAAGAAACTTGTTCTACTTCGAACTATGGAAATCATATTATCTTTACTTCTATTGTACACTATATATCTATTTCCATTTTTTTAACGAACCGTAGTAAACTAATGAATCTTACTCTTCCTATTTCTGCCGTTGTCCCAGCGCAGTCTACTGCTCTGACACACTTTTGTTTCAACTGCTGTCACAGCAATCCATAGTGTTACCTCCATATCATGTTGTTATTAGTGTTTACTACTTTTTGTTAGTACTACAAAAATGTGTATTATGTATACAGCTAGAAAGGCCTTCTTCAGAACTACTATACAACATGTTACACTTAACGTTTCTTATCCACATCCACGCCTTCTCTTTTGCTTACCTACATACGGTTATGCCATTAGTCAACAAATACTATGTGTTTCTCATGGTTGTCTACTTATAAGTGCCATCATCTTTTTGCTACTTATTTCATACAATAGATTGTATGAAATCCGATATTTCATTCAAGTGGATTACGACGATTTATAGCTTTACTACTACAACTTTACATACCTATTCTTTTGACTTACACAATAATCTAGCTAACTGTAACACCCCTTTTCCCCCTCCTTTTCTTCCTCCCTTTTCTTCCTCCCATTTCTCTCTTCCTCTCCCCGACCGGCGTTGACGTCGTCCCGACCGCGCCGAGTGGGCCGTCGCCTCCCCCATCTTCTCGTCCTCGCTGGGACCCACTCGCAAGTGCGCGTCTCGTCTCGCCCATCGCATCCCGGCTTCCCCGGCTTCGCTCCCGCCGGAGCCCCATGTAGCTCGGTCCCCTTATCCCCCCTGCGCTGCGCCGCCCGGACCCCCCCTCCGAGCCCGCTAATCCCCGGCTATAAAAGCCCCCTCCCCGGTGCCCTCCCTTCCCCTCCTCCCCATTTCTTCCTCTCCCTCCCAAGCAAGAAGAGAACCCGAGGAGAAGAAGAAGAAGAAGAAAGAAGAAAGAAAAGAGAAGGAGCCGAGGCCTTACCTTCCGTCGCCATCCGCCTCCGTCGCCGTGAGCCTCGGGACTCCCTCCGGTTGCTTTCGTCGTCGCCCCCGAGCCCCCTCACCTTGTAAGGGGGGAGAGTTGTAACATCCCAATTTTGGACTTGTGTTTCAAATGTAAGAAAATGTGTAGAAATTAAAACTTTTTCTTACATTATGTATTTCCTGTATGTACTCAACAATCCTTGTACAAGAAATATGGAAATACAAAGTCACAAGTCCTTTTATCCAAAAACCTTGTCTTCCAAAAACATTCAAGTCAAATCTTATGATCATCTCCTGGAAATATTTTTTCTAAGTTCTTGGGATGGCATGTGACCCCTCTGAAAAATTTCACAATTTTTAGAAATTGTTTGAATCTTTTTGGAGGTCAGTCAAACCTATTTAAAATCCGGTCAAACTGTGGACCAGTACCTTGTGGAATTTCTGGAGGAAAATGTATAGTACAAAAACCTCTGCAAAATTTACACAAGGTCAATAACTCAGCTAGCAAGCTCCTGTAAAAATTTCATAATTTTTGGAGTGAGTTTGCTACCTCAATTAAATCCTCAAAAGTCTCAGCTTGAATTTAAAACCCTAAACCTGTCTCACTGTTCCTCGGGTTCGAGCCAGGCTCGGGCTCGAACCACTTGACTCGGCTGAGTCAACTAACTGCACCGGGGTCCCTTTAAGCGCGCGGTCAATATCAGCCATTGGATCTTGATCGAGCGGCCCGTGTTCGAGCAAGCATTCGGACTGTGCGGTTGAGCTCTTGAATTTGAACCGTTGGATCTCAATCCAACCCTCCAGATTTTGGTGAGCTTTTGGACCATCCGGAGGCCTTGTTTAATCGTGGCCGTTCATCTCGCATCCAACGGTCACGGCGCCTCCTTCTGTTCTTCTTCCTCCTCTGTCCCTCCGTGCGCGTGTGCAAGCAATGGCAGGAAGAGAGAGAGCGAGGGCATCTTGTTGTGTCACTTCGAGCTTGCTCTCGTTAACATCACTCTGTGGGGCATTAAATGTACCCCAGGCTTTCGGCTCCTCCATCCCGAGTCTCAGCTGCTCCCATCATTTCTTGGTCCAGGACCGTGGCATGAACCGAGCTCACCATGGGCTCATATCCGTGCTCGAAACCCTAATCCCTTCCCTTTTTATTGCCCCTTAGCTCCTCCTGGTGTTCCTTTACACCACACCTTGCTCATTCTCAGTGTTTTGAGCTCAAGACCACCTCAAACTCTCAGAGCACCATTGTTGTCCGAGGAGCTCCATTGGTGACTTGGGTCCTCCAGTGGTTCCTTAGCCCTTGTCTCACTTCAATTGTGGACCTCTTGTTGTCGCAAATCCTCTCCCTAACTCAAATTGGGTTGCATTCTCAGGAACCGCCTAATTTGAAGTTCTTGGATCGTCGCGGCCGAAAGTGCTCCCCTTCGTTCCCATCTCCGGTAAGGCCTCCTCCGTTCAATTCTTTGGCCCTGGACCACGTCCAGGCCATCGCATCGTTACTCTGACCATTCTTTGTACCTTGCGTTGCTCAGAGCACGTTGTCGCCGTCATCTTCTCCAGCTCCGGTGAACTGCTCCGCCGCTGGGTCTCCTCCGACTTCCTCCGGACCTTCCCTTTACTCGGGTGAGTTCATTTAGTCCCTTAGAGCTCTAGGTCTTAGTTGTTAAGCTTATAGCGCTCGTTTTCGTTGTTTTCGGTTTTTGCCGAAAACTTGCCCTCCGCCATCCTCCGGCTTGCCGTCGTTCTAGGCCTGCTCCGCCGTCGAGGATACCTCCGTTAGGTTCGCAATAGTATTGCGCTCGTTTTGGTACCTTTAGTTAGTGCCGCTGTGGCTTTGGTCGTCGGCGGCGTGCTGGCGAGTGAACCGCGGTGTTCTGTACTTTGTCGAGTTTCCGACAAGTCCCCAGACCTCCTCGTGCAATCTGAGCCGTTAAGGACCTCCCTAGGCCTGATCTGAGCCGTCCAGATCTCCTCCTGTTGAAATTCTGTCGCTTAGGACCTCCCCGAGTAGATCTTGGCCGTCCAAGACCTCCTCCGTGAGATCTTAGCCGTCCAGACCTCCCCTGTGCGGGAGGAGGTCTTTTGTGCACTGTGCTTCGAGGCCCGTTGCCGTCAGATCTTGATCTAACGGCCCACGACCTCTCCTTTTTCCGTCAGTTCGTTTGGACCTCCCGAGAGCTCAAATTTTCTAAGTCTTTTGATGTTTCAAATTTCAAAAGTGCATAACTTTGTCATTTTAATTCCTTTTCGAATGATTCCAGTTGTTGTAGCTCTGTTATAGTATGAACTTTAATCTGAGGATGAATTTAGGCACTGTTTTGTAGCAGAAAATGATTTTAACTACATGATCTTGTTTAGTGGAAAATGATGTCTAGAAATTCATTGAAAATTTGTAAAATGCATAACTTATTCTCTGTAATTCCAAACTGAGCAAACTAAGTTTTGTTAAAACCCACTAGGAATGTACTGTAATGAAGAATAGGTCTTCATATGATCCTTGCCACTGAAATTAATGATCTACTAGTTTTAGAACTTAGAAAACTCATAACTAATTCATTTCAACTCCAAATTGTGCAAACTCAGTTTTGCTGTTGTTAGGATGACCTTATCTACCTACCATAAAAATTTCAGCTTCCAGATCATTCTAGAAATTTTTGCCATGATCAGTAACCGAAATTAATTTAATTATGATTTTTCAGGCTGAGAGAACTTAGATTAGCCATAACTTTTTCATGCTAAATCCAAATGAAGTGATTCTTGTTTCTAAAATTGTCTAAAATCAACCTCTATCTGTTGTAGAAATTTCATTGGATTTGGATGTTCTTTGCTGTTGAGTTCCTTTTGGTGTTCTTCGTTCTTATCGGTTTTTATCGCCTTTTCGCGTTAGGTTCCGAAGAAAACTTTGAACCTGAGCACTCCCCTCTGCAGCAAGAACAAATCCAGCAAGGCAAGCAGTTTGATCATGTTAATCCCAGTATTTTAAGTATTTATGTTGTTTGCAAATTCTATGTATGCATTGCTAGTTTGTGTTAAACTATTGTCGATAGTTGGCCTAGTAGATGCATTTCCTTAGACAAATGATTATCCTTTACTACCGTAAGCCTAGGTTATTGCTGTGATTTAGAGTTCGTGGATGAGATCTTGTCACTTAGTAGTTTGCGAATTAATTGCTTAGCCATGCTTAGCTTCCGGTAGAAATGGGCGGTTATCGACTTGTCGATAACCTTGATCACATAAAACTTATTGTGATTATGATTTCAGCCTTGTGCCTTGTCTACTTATGAAAACTAAAACTGAAAATAAAATGATTTAGACTTGGGCACAATGGTATGTTGGTGTGCTTCTGGGTGTGACTGGAATGGTGCCCGGGTCATTAAGGACCGAGTTACTTGCGCCACCGTACTGAGCATTTTTGCGTGCTAACCACACTAGAGGGTATGGGACCTCTCTTGACTTAGTACTTTGGCGTGTATTAGCTTCGGGTCGCAGGGAGTCGCAGGAGGGATGGTGTTGGGAGCATTGCAGTGTCCGAAAGGCTCCCCCCCCCGTAACGGCTGGTTGTCTTTCGGCTTGCAATGTAAGCGTATGGGTTTCTATCCATACGAGCGGCTCGTGGTTAATACACAATATTGGAAAGCGTCTCGTAGGACTTAGCCGTGTCGGCATTGCAGGAAGCATATGTCCATCGAGGCATAGAATGTTTAATTAGTAATGCTAGAACCATTTAGAGGTTAAGTGTTACTAGTTAAATATTCCGGGTCCTCACAAAGTTGGTATCAGAGCCATACTGACCGTAGAAACCCCTAGCTTGGTCGCCTTTAGGATATTTTGAAAACTTACTTTCAAATGGGTCATTAAGATTTAAGTAAGTCCTCAAATTTTACTCCTTACCTATCTTAGCTTGCTCATCTCACCTTGCTCTTGAATAAGTTTTGAAAAAGTTGTTCCTCTCTTCCTTTCAAAAGCTAGCCACTTATCGATTAACCTTGGTTTTGGGAGAACCATGAGAGTGTAATTTGAAATGGGTTGTTTTAAGGGAAGATTAGGAGCTTAAAAGGGCAGATTTGGACAGCTAGCTAGTACCTAGTGAAGGAGGTAGAAAATGAGAGGATAATTCAACTAAAACCCGTGGGAATAAAAGGGTAAGAAGTGTTATGAGTTAGCTAAATACCTAATGCTCTATTAGGTGATTACACCTTGATTTTTGGGCTGTTTAGAGCTAGAGTTGGGTGCTGAAATTTTAGTCTTCTCCAACGATTGCTCGTTCTTTCCATACGGGTTGGTCATTTCGAGAAGTTGATTTGGTGACTTATGGTCTTAGGCTCTCTTGTGGCTATTCTTTGGTCATTTTAATTAAGTTTGGATTTCCTTGCCTTTTGATCTCGGGCTTATGGTTGACTTGTCTTAGTGAAACAGGATGGCTGGAGGGACCGTAGTGGTCGGAATCGGTAGAGTAGTCTGATGAGGAGCTTCCTCCCCGACCATGGCGGAAGTCCTCATGCGGTCGAGCAACCGTTCGGAGGACCGCAGGTGTTGGAGGTCATCGCGAGAACACCTCCACTCCCTCCGGTGCCTCGGATCCGGAGGAGGTGGCCATCGATCTCGTGGGGACTTGCGGAGTCCCTCAGACGCGACCTCCCACCTTCTCCCGGTCAGAGGATCCTTGGACGCAGATGACTGGTGGGTGCGGTTGAGCGGAAGCTCAACGTTGCTCGATGCCGGGGCGAGGCGGGCGCACTTTTCGCATCCCATCGGTGGAGGTGCGGCACTCTCATGGTGGGAGAACTTCCTCGCCATGCGGCCGCGAGGCACGTGGTCTCGTGGGAGGAGTTCGGTCGACTTTCGTCGGGCCCATGTCCCGCCGGCTGATGAAGCGAAGAAGAAGGCGTTCCTTGCGCTCAAGCAGGCGCAAATCGGTGGCCGAGTACCTCCACGAGTTCAACCATGCGGCGAGGTGCGCTCTGGAGGTGGCCAGCGAGGCCAGCGGGAGAAGTTCATGGAGGGCTTGTGCGAGGAGCTGCGCAGACAAGCTCTCTGTTGTGGACTTCCCGACTTCCGGACCTTGGTGGACAAGGCCATCATCGTCGAGCACAAGGCGAGCGCCGGCGAGTCATAGCGAAAGTGGGAGGCCAGGTCCGCCGCAGGCCAGCCTCGTTCGTCCCGGTTGGGCACGCACGGGGCCCGTTCTTTGGCTTCACCACCACGAGGCCTTCGGCACGGCTCCACGTCCTCCGCAGCCGTGACTCGATCACGTCGCTGCGACCAGCAACGAGTTGCTCCCGCAACCCGCGGCGACGTCACCGGCTTATCTCGCACAACAAGGGCCACTACGCGAGTAGTTTCCCTAAGAAGATCGAGCGGCCCCTCGTCCTAATAGAGGGCGCGGCAAGGGAGCGGTCACCCACCGACGAAGACCGGGCTTGGGGCGCGCGAGTCAACCACATCTCGATCGAGAGGCACGAGGCGCCCGGCGTTGTGTTGGATGCGCTTCTTGTTAATTTACGTCCGCTACGCTTTTATTTGACTCGGAGCTTCGCATTCTTTCATTTCGAGGTCATTTGCTGTTGATAGTGGTCTCCACTGTGTTCCTTTGGGGGTTCCACTACTTATTCGCTCTCGGTTTGGAAATGAGAGGCGACCAAGTATGGGGACGTTCCTATCCACATCGAAGGTGGGATTCTTGGCGAATCTTATCCTGCTCGACTCGGCGCGCCTGGATGTGATTCTTGGCATGGATTGGTTGTCCCAACACTTGGGGCAAATCGATTGTGCCAGGAAGATTGTCTACCTCACCAGCCCTTCAGGTGAACAGGTTGGGTTTTCGCCGCAGTTGCGAGAGCCCCATCTTTATGCCCTTGAAGCAAAGCCAGCATTGGAGATTCGCGATGTCCCCACTGTGTGTGACTTCGCGGATGTCTTTCCTGAAGACTTGCCCAGGATGCCTCCCATTCGAGACCTGGAGTTCGTGATTGAGTTGCTGCCCGGTACCACCCCTATTTCCAAGAGGCCGTATCGCATGCCTCCTAATGAATTGGAGGAGCTGAAGAAGCAACTTGGTGAGCTGCAAGAGAAGGGCTTTATCCGTCCTATCTCATCCCCTTGGGGCTGTCCGGTTATCTTTGTGAAGAAGAAGGACAATACCTTGCGCATGTGTGTTGATTACCGTCCGCTTAATGAAGTGACGGTAAAGAACAAGTATCCTTTGCCCCGTATTGATGGTCTTTTTGATCAATTGTCTGGAGCACAGGTGTTCTCCAAGATTGACTTGAGATTGGGCTACCATCAAGTTAGGATCAGGGCCGAGGATATTCCGAAGACGGCCTTTGCTACTCGTTATGGTCTTTACGAGTACACCGTCATGTCTTTTGGTTTGACCAATGCTCCCGCTTTATTCATGAACCTTATGAATTCGATATTCATGGAGTATTTGGATAGGTTCGTGGTGGTATTCATCGATGATATCCTTATCTACTCCAAGAGTGAAGAAGAGCATGCTGAGCATCTTAAGCTTGTGTTGGGCAAGGCTGCGTGAGCACCACCGTATCTGAAGTTCAAGCAAGTCTGAGTTCTAGTTGAAGTGGCATTCTTGGGCCATGTTCTTTCAGCGGGAGGTGTGGTCAGGATCCTAGCAAGGTCGGTGATGTGCTATCTTGGGGTCACCCAAGTCGATCCACCGATGTGCTGGAGTTTTCTTGGTTTGGTGGCTACTATCGCCGCTTTATCGAGAATTTCTCCAAGATTGCGAAGCCTATGGTGAATCGCTCAAGAAAGACAAGAAGTTTGAGTGGTCTGCTTGCTTGTGATGTGAGTTTTCAAGAACTCAAGAAGCGGTTGACCTCACCCCAGTGCTTGTTCTCCCTAATATTCACAAGAGTTTTGATATCTATTGTGATGCTTCTCGTCGTGGTCTTGGTTGTGTTCTTATGCGGAAGGCAAGGTTGTGGCCTATGCATCGCGGCGATTGAGGCCTCATGAACTCAACTATCCTACTCATGACTTGGAGTTAGCTGCAGTGGTTCATGCACTCAAGATTTGGTGGCATTATCTGATTGGTAACCGTTGTGAGGTGTATTCTGACCACAAGAGCTTGAAGTACTTGTTCACCCAGCCAGATCTGAACCTCAGGCAGAGAAGATGGTTGGAATTAATTAAGGATTATGACATGGGTATTCAGTACCATCCGGGCAAGTCCAATGTCGTTGCGGATGCACTCAGTCGAAAGGTGTATTGCAACATGTTGATGCTCCAAGAGCAGCAGCCTACCCTCGTCGCGGAATTTCAGCGCCTCAATTTGGGTTTGATCGAGCACGGTTCTCTTGCCTCCTTGGTTGTGCAGCCGACCCTAGTGGACCAAATAAAGACGGCACAGCAGACAGATGTTGGTGTGAGCCAAATCAAGCAGAACATCAAGGATAGGATAGTCAAGTGCTTTTCAGAGGATGAGCATGGCGTTGTGTGGTTTGGGCAGCGTCTTGTGGTTCCTAAGGTCATGGAATTGTGGGATTTGATTCTACGCGAAGCCCGTGATTCTCCTTTGTCTATCCACCCCGGGGCTACCAAGATGTATTAGGACCTTCGTTAGAGATGTTAGTGATATGCCCTAGAGGCGATCATAGAGATGATTGTATCACGTCTATGTTTATGAGTTCTTGAATAAATGTTATTCTGTTCCTTGAATGAATCATTAGTTCTGAAGATCAACGAGTATGTGACTTGTTGGTGAAACTCTTCGACTTATATGATGTCATTCTAAAAGTATCCCTGGTCGAATATCACTGGTCGGAACACCAGTGACTCTACGACCAGCACATGTATTGATTGATAACCATGTTTCACCGGTTATGGATATAGGGATATCGAATCAATGATGTGAACACATGTTAGAGAACATGGGGTTGGATTGACCCACCTTGAGACACTATAGAGATTGTTATGATTCTATGTGTCATTAGTTGGTCTCAAGCAATGATGATGTATAATCCTTAGACCTGAGATCAGCATGGTTCCCTACATGTGTAATAGCACTCTTAGGGGTTGCCAAGCGCTACTAAATCAGGTAGTTATAAAGGTAGCTTTCGGGTATGCTATGAAACATGCGGAGGGATGTGACTGATCGGATATGGGATTTGCCCCTCCTAACATAACAGGAGAGATGTCTCTGGGCCCCTCGAAGTAGTTGGATAAAGAAAGTGCATGGCCATGCCACTAGTGGTCGAAGTGTTCGACTACGTAAGGTTATCCGACAACTCGATCGAGAAAGTATTGAACCGTCCATGGATGACACATTATCTCACCTGGAGTTCAAACCAGACATCGTGAGGCAAAAGGAGAATACTAGAGTAGGTCGCTTAGTTCGATCGGATCCAGACAAGTCGTATGGTGATACGAGCAAGTCGTAGACTGGTCGAACGAAATCACAGAGTGGTCGAAACCTGGTCGTAAAGAGTTACGAACTGGTCGTGACCGAGTGCGAGCTGGTCGTATAAAGATAGGACCTGGTCGTACGTGATGAGGACCTAGTCGTAGATCATATTGCATTAAGGTTCGTCCGATATAATTTGTATGTATTCGTGAATCGTTATGTCTGCTAGGTACCGCTACGACTCGTGGTCGGAAAGAGTTTCCGAGTCACAACCGAACTACACACAAACCTAACGGGTCACACACTTAAGGGGATGGAACAAACCAATACGAATACGATTCGTAAAACGTGTTCGGATAGGATCCGACACAGGGCACTATATAAGGAGTTGCTTGAGGCTATTGTTAGTGGACGGACTGAGAGACACGTGAGTTGTTTCCACCGAAACCCTAGCCGCCATCTTCTTGAGAGAGCCTTCCCGTGCGACTTGGTGCTAGCACACCGCCGCATTGTTCCTTCCACGGGCGTGTGGATACCGTGAGCGCTCTGCTTTATTCTTTGTTGCGGCGAGGGCGATCGCGATCTTCACAAGGAACTGTGGAAGGCTGGCTTTGGAGAGCGATCATCTCGACCACTACATCGACGCGTTCTTCGTCGGACGAGGCTGCTCGACTCTACTTCCGCATCCTCTGGCGTGCGGTGGTAATGATCTGTGATCATATAACTTGCTTGGCATCCTGGTTTACGTGGTAGAATTTTTTGATTTGTTGCTAGCGTAGCCTACCCGTATCCCTACAGTGGTATCAGAGCCATCTGCATAGTTTTTGATCTAGATCGATCGCATATCTTTGGATATGTGGCGATGAGTAGATTGGATCTATTAATGGTTTGGTCTGATAACCTAGATTGGTTCATATGGATAAAACGATCTAGGCACTGGTCGATAGGATCGATCGTTGTTCGGCGATAGTAGATGGGTTTTTCGAGGAGGCACAAGTTAGAGAGCACCATATGATTTGCTCGACTTGTTATTCGACTACCTTGCATGATACTCCTACCGGTCGGAATTCCGCCATCGGAATATGTTGCAATATGTGGTCATATCAAGGCAGTGATCAGATTGGTTCGGAATAGGGTTAATATGATTAATCCGATGATTTCCAAGGCTCGGATAGGTGAATACGATTCAAGTCTCGGGAAATTTTTTTTCGAGAGCGCTGCCCTCGACCAGCGAGGGGAGATGCCCCTTCGAACCCCGCCCGCTAACCGGATAGCGGGACCGCCGTGCGTTATAGATAGTATGTGTTCTTGTCGCCCGATAGAATTGGATTCTTTGCATAACTTGTTTTTGCAGGGTTTGATGTGAATAGTATGGCCCATTGTGTATGTGATACATGAATGGATTTTCATGGCCTGCGTGTCATGCTTTAAGATAGCCAACATATTATTGTATAACGGCCTGCGTACCGACTTGTGATGCTTGGAATTATCCTATGTAATTCTTTACTAGTTTTTAGGAGTAAATGCTTAGTAGATGAATGCGATCGGAAACTTCAAGCATGGTGGTCGGAGAACAGGGAGCATGCTGATGGAGATCGACATGTTAAGGGCCATACTATTTCACAATTTAATTTGATTATCTGTGAATATTTATGTTTATTCCTTTTATGCTATTTTATCATTAGATGTTTTTGACATGATAGAATAGTCTCCCTCGAGAAAATTAAGTAAAATTGATGCCTTCCCAATTGCTGCACCTATCACGATTTTGATCGTTAATTGGCAGGTCTACCAAAGTAGGGTGCCATTAACTATCTTAATAAGATGGGGTGGGTGTCGGACACCCACATGCATAGTGTTGGTTTCACTTGACAAGGCTATCAAAATAGTTTTGGGCCTTGAGGCATGGTGTTGGAAACCGGGGCATCAAGATGCCATCCAACAAACAAGAGTCATATACGATATGATTGGCAAGAGGTTGCCTACCATAAATCACTAGGTTTGTAGCAGTGATGCCAAAGCTCACTAGAACTTAATGACTTATGGATCTTGGACTCACTATATGTTGTATGAGGGAAACATGGTTTATAGTGGGAGTATCTTCTGTTATCTATTGTTAAGTTAAAATTCGACCACTGGTCGTATAGTGATACGACCAGGTCCTGACATGTCGTATATTGATACGAGCCGGTCGTAGACTGGTCGAACATAACCACTGACATATATGATTAATAGAAGATCTTTCATAAACATAGTGCTGAATCTTTGCATATATTTTCTGTTGTAGATCATGGCACCTACTACTTCTTACGCACCTACCTTTAATTTGCGATCTATTCTTGAAAAGGAGAAATTGAATGGTTCAAATTTTATTATTGGTTTCAGAATCGAGAATTATTCTCAAACAAGAAAAGAAGGAATATGTTCTAGAGAATCCCTATCCTGAGGAACCAAATGCTGATGCTACTCAAGCTGAAAAGAGTGCTTATGAGAAGCATTGCAATGATGCAGTCGATGTGCACTGCCTAATGCTTGCAACCATGAACTCTGAGCTTCAGAAGCAATATGAGACCACGGATGCTTACAATATGATTGTGAGTCTGAAGGGTATGTTTCAGGATCAAGCAAGGGCAGAGAGGTTCAACACCTCTAAGGCATTGTTTTCTTACGAGCTATCGAAGGTAACGGTCGGTCCTCATGTGATCAAAATGATTGGTCTCATTGAGAGCTTCAAAAGCTTGGTTTTCCCTTAGTCAAGAGTTGGCTCGATGTGATTCTTCAATCGCTCCTGCGAGCTTTGAGCTGTCATATTGAATTTTCATATGAATGGCATGGAGAAATCAATGACCGAGTTACATGGTATGCTTAAGGGTCTTGAGGAAAGCATCAAGAAAAGTTCCAATCATGTGATGATGGTTCAAAAGACTACAACCTTCAAGAAGAAGGGTAAGTCGGAAAGGGAAAAGGCAAAGGAAAGACTAAAGATGAGATCGAGAGTCTCAAGGCTAAGCTTAAGAAGCTTAAAGCGGGTCCTAAGCGACCTGAGAATGTTACCATTGTCATGAGGCTGGGCATTGGAAGAGAAATTGCAAGAAGTACTTGGCGAGAAAAGAACAAAGGAAGTATGACTTCGATTCGGTATAAATGTTATACAAATTAATCTTGCCACTTCTCAGGCCGGTTCTTGGGTATTTGATCTGGATCGGTTGCTCATATTTGCAATTCGATCACGAGGACTAATAAGGAATAGAAGTTTGACAAGAGGAGATGTTGATCTTCGGCGTGGCAATGGAGCAAGATTCTTTGCATTAGTTGTTGGAACTTTACCATTAGCTTTACCTTAATGATTAGTTATGGAACTAAATAATTGTTATTATGTTCGACCTTAAGCAAAATATTATTTACGCTTCATGTTTAGGAGCGAAGGTTATGAATTCAGAATAAAGAACAATTGTTGTTCAATCTATTTTGAAGATATGCTTTATGGCCATGCTCCATTGATGAATGGATTGTATGTTTTGAATCTTGAGGATATGCCTATCTATAACGTTAATGCTAAGAGACTTGACCCAATGAAATGAATCCCACTTTTATCCGGCATTGTCGACTTGGTCATATAAATCGAAGCGCATGATGAAGCTCCATAAAGATGGTCTTCTAACCTCATTTGATTTTGAATCATTTGAAACATGTGAATCTTGTTTACTTGGCAAGATGACAAAGGCACCTTTCACGACCGAGGTGAAAGGCGGATGACTTGTTGGCCCTTGTACATTCGGATGTATGTGGACCCATGAGCATTTCGGCGGAGGTGGTTTTGATGCTTCATAACTTTTCGCGATGATTTCAGTGGATATGGCTATGTCTACTTGATGAGACATAAGTCGGAATCCTTTGAAATGTTCAAGGAATTTCAAAATGAGGTACAAAATCAACTTGGCAAGACAATCAAATGTCTCTGATCGGATCGTGGAGGTGAATATTTGAGCCATGAGTTTGGTGATCATCTAAAGAAATGTGGAATTGTTCCACAACTCACTCCGTAGGAACACCTCAATGGAATGGGTGTGCGAGCGACGAACCGAACATTGTTAGACATGGTTCGATCAATGATGAGCCAATCGATCTTCCATTGCAGTGCGGGATACGCTCTAGAAGCAATGGCTTTCACTTTGAATAGGGTTCCATAAAAAGCAGAGAGAAGACACCATATGAGATATGGACCGGAAGTGTCGGTTGTCTTTTCTCAAGGTATGGGGATGTGAGACATATGTCAAGCGTTTGGCGTCGATAAACTCACACCCAAGTCGATAAGTGCTTCTTTGTGGGGTATCTAAGGAAACTAAAGGATATTATTTTTATAAGCGGGATGAAAACAAAGTGTTTGTTGCGTAATGGTGTCTTCTTGGAGAAAGAGTTTCTTTCCAAAGGATTCGGGAGCAAGGTGCAACTCGAAGAAATTCGGAACCATCGAAAATGTTTCAACTCCTATTGAACTCGTAGATGAAGCATCGGTCCCGTAGATCTAAAGGCCACGTCAATTGCCTATAAGGTATGGGCATGGCGTTTTATTAATGAATAATGATGAGCCTAATACTTATTCGAGGCGATGGTAGACCGGACTACGAGTCATGGCTTGAGGCCATGAGATCCGAAATAAAGTCCATGCATGACAATCAAGTTTGGAACTTGGTTGATGCACCTGATGATGTTAAAACCATTGAGTGCAAGTGGATTTTTAAGAAAAAGATAGATATGGATGGAAAGGTTCACATTCATAAGGCACGACTGGTTGCGAAGGGTTTCAAACAAATTCAAGGTGTTGATTATGATGAAACCTTCTCTCCTGTCGCTATGCTTAAGTCTATTCGGATCATTCTAGCTATTGCTGCATATTTCGATTATGAGATATGGCAGATGGATGTCAAAACGGCTTTCCTAAATGGAAACCTAAGTGAGGATGTGTACATGACACAGCCTGAGGGTTTTGTCGATCCAAAGGAAGCTAGAAAGGTATGCAAGCTTAAGAAGTCCATCTATGGATTAAAGCAAGCATCTCGGAGTTGGAACATTCGTTTTGATGAAGTAGTCAAAGGGTTTGACTTCATCAAGAACGAAGAAGAACCTTGTGTTTACAAGAAGGTTAGTGGGAGCAAGCTTGTGTTTCTGATCTTGTATGTGGATGACATACTCTTGGTGGAAATGATATTCCAATGCTTGAATCATTAAAACTTCATTAAGAAATAGTTTCTCAATGAAAGATTTAGGAGATGCATATATTCTTCTTAGTATAAGGATCTATAGAGATAGATCTAAGAGGCTAATTGGATTAAGCCAAGGCGTGTAAATTGACAAGGTGTTGAAGCGGTTCAACTTGCAAGATTCCAAGAAAGGTTTCTTGCCCATGTCACATGGTATCGATCTTAGCAAGACTCGATGCCCTCGACCACCGATGGCGAGACAAAATGAGTAGAATTCCATATGCTTCACTATCGGATCTATCATGTATGCCATCTGTGTACACGACGAGATGTGTCGTATGCTCTAAGTGTTACGACGAGATATCGGTCGAGATCGGTGAAGGTCAGCTGGATAGCGATCAAGAACATCCTTAAGTACTTAAGAAGGACTAAGGATGCATTCCTTGTATTTGGTGGAGAGGAAGAGCTGGTCGTAAATGGTTACACTGATGCTAGCTTCCAAACCGACAAGGATGATTTGAGATCACAATCAGGGTTTGTGTTTTGTGTGAATGGAGGAGCAGTAAGCTGGAAAAGTTCCAAGCAGGGAACGGTTGCTGATTCCACGACAGAGGTTGAATACATTGCGGCTTCGGAAGCTACAAAAGAGGCCGTATGGATTAAAAAGTTCATTAATGAGCTGGGTGTGATTTCTAGTGCTTCTAGTCCAATGGATCTCTATTGTGATAATAGTGGAGCCATTGCACAAGCAAAGGAGCCTAGGTCGCATCAGTCAAGCATATACTTGACGATATCACATTATTCGTGAGATCGTTCGGAGAGGTGATGTGAAAATATGCAAAGTGCACAGTTTGAATATTGTTGATCCGTTGACAAAGCCTCTCCCTTAACCTAAGCATGAGGCGCACACAAGAGCTATGGGTATTCGATACCTATACGATTGACTCTAGTGCAAGTGGGAGATTGTTAGTGATATGCCTAGAGGCGATCATAGAGATGATTGTATCACGTCTATGTTTATGAGTTCTTGAATAAATGTTATTACATTTCCTTGAATGAATCATTAGTTACGAAGATCAGCGAGTATGTGACTTGTTGGTGAAACTCTTCGACTTATATGATGTCATTCTAAAAGTATCCTCAGTCGAATATCACCGGTGAACACGGTGACTCTCACGACCAACACATGTATTGATTGATAACCATGTTTCACGATTATGGATATAGGGATATTGAATCAATGATGTGAACACATGTTAGAGAACATGGGGTTGGATTGACCCACCTTGAGACACTATAGAGATTGTTATGATTCTATGTGTCATTAGTTGAGTCTCAAGCAATGATGATGTATAATCCTTAGACTGAGATCGGCATGGTTCCCTACATGTGTAATAGCACTCTTAGGGGTTGCCAACGCTACTAAATGTGGGTAGTTATAAAGGTAGCTTTGGGTATGCTATGAAACATGCGGAGGATGTGGTGATCGGATATGGGATTTGCCCCTCCTAACATAACGGAGAGATGTCTCGGGCCCTCAAGTAGTTGGATAAAGAAAGTGCATGGCCATGCCACTAGTGGTCGAAGTGTTCGACTACGTGGGTTATCCGACAACTCGATCGAAAAGTATTGAACCGTCCATGGATGACACATTATCTCACCGGAGTTCAAACCGGACATCGTGAGGCAAAAGGAGAATACTAGAGTCGGTTGCTTAGTTCGATCGGATCGGACAAGTCGTATGGTGATACGAGCAAGTCGTAGGCGGTCGAGCGAAATCACGAGTGGTCGAAACACGGTCGTAAGAGTTACGAATCGTCGTGACCGAAAGTGCGGCTGGTCGTATAAAGATAGGACACAGTCGTGCGTGATGAGGACCTAGTCGTAGATCATATTGCATTAAGGTTAAATCGATATAATTTGTATGTATTCGGGAATCGTTATGTTACGCTGGAGTACCGCTACGACTCGTGGTCGGAAAGAGTTTCAGAGTCACAACCGACTACACACAAACCTAACGGGTCACACACTTGAGGATGGAACAAACCAATACGAATACGATTCGTAAACGTGTTCGGATAGGATCCGACACAGGGCACTATATAAGGAGTTGCTTGAGGCTATTGTTAGTGGACGGACTGAGAGACACGTGAGTTGTTTCCACCGAAACCCTAGCCGCCATCTTCTTGAGAGAGCCTTCCCGTGCGACTTGGTGCTAGCACACCGCCGCATCGGTTTCCTTCCACGGGCGTGTGGATACCGTAGAGGCGCTATTGCGGTTGCTGTTGCGCTGAGGACGATCCGCGATCTTCACAAGGAACTGTGGAAGCTGCTGGAGGAGACGATCATCTACGACCACTACATCGACGCGTTCTTCGTCGGACGAGGCTGCTCCGACTCTACTTCCGCTGCACTGCGCGTCTGGTGGTAATGATCTGTGATCATATAACTTGCTTGGCATCCTGGTTTACGTGGTAGAATTTTTGATTTGTTGCTAGCGTAGCCTACCCGTATCCCTACAAGATATTCTCGTGGACCCGTATGAAGCGCGAGATTGCTAGGTTCGTTGCCGAGTGCGACGTGTGCTATCGTGTGAAGGCCGAGCATCAGCGTCCGCAGTCTTCTTGACCTTTGCGGTGCGAGTGGAAGTGGGATTCTGTTGGCATGGACTTCATCACCGGGTTGCCTCGTACTTCTTCTGGGAAGGATGCCTTGTGGGTCATCATTGATCGATGACAAAGGTGGCCCATTTTCTTCCAGTACGGGCGAAGATTGATGTGAGTCAGTTGGCAGACTTGTATATATCTCGCATTGTGAGCTTGCATGGTGTGCCACGAACGATTGTGTCAGATCGTGGTTCTCTTTTCACCTCTCGTTTCTGGCATAAATTGCAAGAGGCTATGGGCACCCGTCTTACTTTCAGTTCAGCTTACCATCCTCAGACTGATGGTCAAACGGAGCGAGTCAACCAAGTGTTGGAAGATATGCTCCGTGCTTGTGTTCTTTCCTATGGGAAGAAGTGGGAGAAGTGCCTACCATTTACTGAGTTCTCCTACAACAACAGCTTTCAGGCCAGTCTTGGCATGACACCATTTGAGGTCTTGTATGGGAGGACATGCAGAACCCCATTGAACTGGTCAGAGACTGGTGAGCGGCAGTTTTTCGGCCCGGAGTCGATTAATGAGGCCGAAAGTCAGGTCTAGTTGATTCGCGAGCATCTGCGCACGGCCCAGTCCAGGCAGAAGAGTTATGCAGATCGTCGTCGCCGCGAGTTGAGCTTTGAGCCCAATGACTTTGTGTATCTCAAAGTCTCACCCTTGAAGGGCCATCAGCGTTTTGGCATCAAAGACAAGTTGGCTCCTAGATATGTTGGGCCTTATCGCATCATCGAGAAAGTTGGAGCTGTTGCATACAGATTGGAGAAAGTCGGGACGAGATTCTTGTAAGGGGGGGGAGGGGGAGAGTTGTAACATCCCAATTTTGGGCTTGTGTTTCAAATGTAAGAAAATGTGTAGAAATTAAAACTTTTTCTTACATTATGTATTTCCTACATGTACTCAACAATCCTTGTACAAGAAATATGGAAATACAAAGTCACAAGTCCTTTTATCCAAAAACCTTGTCTTCCAAAAACATTCAAGTCAAATCTTATGATCATCTCCTGGAAATATTTTTCCTAAGTTCTTGGGATGGCATGTGACCCCTCTGAAAAATTTCACAATTTTTAGAAATTGTTTGAATCTTTTTGGAGGTCAGTCAAACCTATTTAAAATCCGGTCAAACTGTGGACCAGCACCTTGTCGAATTTTTGGAGGAAAATGTATAGCACAAAAACCTCTGCAAAATTTACACAAGGTCAATAACTCAGCTAGCAAGCTCCTGTAAAACTTTCATAATTTTTGGAGTGAGTTTGCTACCTCAATTAAATCCTCAAAAGTCTCGGCTTGAATTTAAAACCCTAAACTGTCTCACTTTTTCCTCGGGTTCGAGCGGGCTCGGGCTCGAACCACTGACTCGGTGAGTCAACTAAGCGCACCGGTCCCTTTAAGCGCGCGGTCAATATCAGCCATTGGATCTTGATCGAGCGGCCGTGTTCGAGCAAGCATTCTGATGTGCGGTTGAGCTCTTGAATTTGAACCGTTGGATCTCAATCCAACCCTCCGATTCGGTGAGCTTTGGACCATCCGGAGGCCTTGTTTAATCGTGGCGTTCATCTCGCATCCAACGGTCACGGCGCCTCCTTCTGTTCTTCTTCCTCCTCTGTCCCTCCGTGCGCGCGTGCAAGCAATGGCAGGAAGAGAGAGAGCGAGGGCGGCTTGTTGTGTCACTTCGAGCTTGCTCTCGTCAACATCACTCTGTGGGGTATTAAATGCACCCCAGGCTTTCGGCTCCTCCATCCCGAGTCTCAGCTGCTCCCATCATTTCTTGGTCCAGGACCGTGGCATGAACCGAGCTCACCATGGTCTCATATCCGTGCTCGAAACCCTAATCCTTTCCCTTTTTATTGCCCCTTAGCTCCTCCTGGTGTTCCTTTACACCACACCTTGCTCATTCTCAGTGTTTTGAGCTCAAGACCACCTCAAACTCTCAGAGCACCATTGTTGGCCAAGGAGCTCCATTGGTGACTTGGGTCCTCCAGTGGTTCCTTAGCCCTTGTCTCACTTCAATTGTGGACCTCTTGTTGTCGCAAATCCTCTCCCTAACTCAAATTGGGTTGCATTCTCAGGAACCGCCTAATTTGAAGTTCTTGGATCTTCGCGGCCGAAAGTGCTCCCCTTCGTTCCCATCTCCGGTAAGGCCTCCTCCGTTCAATTCTTTGGCCCTGGACCACCTCCAGGCCATCGCATCGTTACTCTGACCATTCTTTGTACCTTGCGTTGCTCAGAGCACGTTGTCGCCGTCATCTTCTCGACTCCGTGAATCGCCCTTGCCGCTGGGTCTCCTCCGACTTCCTCTGGACCTTCCCTTTACTCGGGTGAGTTCATTTAGTCCCTTAGAGCTCTAGGTCTTAGTAGTTAAGCTTATAGCGCTCGTTTTCGTTGTTTTCGGTTTTTGCCGAAAACTTGCCCTCCGCCATCCTCCGGCTTGCCGGCGTTCTAGGCCTGCTCCGCCGTCGAGGATACCTCCGTTAGGTTTGCAATAGTATTGCGCTCGTTTTGGTACCTTTAGTTAGCGCCGCCGTGGCTTTGGTCGTCGGCGGTGTGCCGGCGAGTGAACCACGGTGTTCTGTACTTTGTCGAGTTTCCGACAAGTCCCCAGACCTCCTCGTGCAATCTGAGCCATTGAGGACCTCCCTAGGCCTGATCTGAGCCGTCCAGATCTCCTCCTGTTGAAACCCTGTCGCTTAGGACCTCCCCGAGTAGATCTTGGCCGTCCAAGACCTCCTCCGTGAGATCTTAGCCGTCCAGACCTCCCCTGTGCGGGAGGAGGTCTTTTGTGCACTGTGCTTCGAGGCCCGTTGCCGTCAGATCTTGATCTAACGGCCCACGACCTCTCCTTTTTCCGTCAGTTCGTTTGGACCTCCCGAGAGCTCAAATTTTTTAAGTCTTTTGATGTTTCAAATTTCAAAAGTGCATAACTTTGTCATTTTAATTCCTTTTCGAATGATTCCAGTTGTTGTAGTTCTGTTATAGTATGAACTTTAATCTGAGGATGAATTTAGGCACTGTTTTGTAGCAGAAAATGATTTTAACTACATGATCTTGTTTAGTGGAAAATGATGTCTAGAAATTCATTGAAAATTTGTAAAATGCATAACTTATTCTTTGTAATTCCAAACTGAGCAAACTAAGTTTTGTTAAAACCCACTAGGAATGTACTGTAATGAAGAATAGGTCTTCATATGATCCTTGCCACTGAAATTAATGATCTACTAGTTTTAGAACTTAGAAAACTCATAACTAATTCATTTCAACTCCAAATTGTGCAAACTCGGTTTTGCTGTTGTTAGGATGACCTTATCTACCTACCATAAAAATTTCAGCTTCCAGATCATTCTAGAAATTTTTGCCATGATCAGTAACCGAAATTAATTTAATTATGATTTTTCAGGCTGAGAGAACTTAGATTAGCCATAACTTTTTCATGCTAAATCCAAATGAAGTGATTCTTGTTTCTAAAATTGTATAAAATCAACGTCTAGCTGCTGTAGAAATTTCATTGGATTTGGATGTTCTTTGATGTTGAGTTCCTTTTGGTGTTCTTCGTTCTTATCGGTTTTTATCGCATTTTCGCGTTAGGTTCCGAAGAAAACTTTGAACCTGAGCACTCCCCTCTGCAGCAAGAACAAATCCATCAAGGCAAGAAGTTTGATCATGTTAATCCCAGTATTTTAAGTATTTATGTTGTTTGCAAATTCTATGTATGCATTGCTAGTTTGTGTTAAACTATTGTCGATAGTTGGCCTAGTAGATGCATTTCCTTAGACAAATGATTATCCTTTACTACCGTAAGCCTAGGTTATTGCTGTGATTTAGAGTTCGTGGATGAGCTCTTGTCACTTAGTAGTTTGCGAATTAATTGCTTAGCCATGCTTAGCTTCCGGTAGAAATGGGAGGTTATCGACTTGTCGATAACCTTGATCACATAAAACTTATTGTGATTATGATTTCAGCCTTGTGCCTTGTCTACTTATGAAAACTAAAACTGAAAACAAAATGATTTAGACTTGGGCACAATGGTATGTTGGTGTGCTTCTGGGTGTGACTGGAATGGTGCCCGGGTCATTAAGGACCGAGTTACTTGCGCCACCGTACTGAGCATTTTTGCGTGCTAACCACACTAGACGGTATGGGACCTCTCTTGACTTAGTACTTTGGTGTGTATTAGCTTCGGGTCACTGGGAGTCGCAGGAGGGATGGTGTTGGGAGCATTGCAGTGTCCGAAAGGCTTCCCCCCCGTAACGGCTGGTTGTCTTTCGGCTTGCAATGTAAGCGTATGGGTTTCTATCCATACGAGCGGCTCGTGGTTAATACACAATATTGGAAAGCGTCTCGTAGGACTTAGCCGTGCCGGCATACCTTCGGAAGTGTGCTTTGTGGCTTAAAGGCGATCAAGTGTGGGTACATTGGTACACCCTGCAGGTTAAAACTATTCGAATAGCCTCGTCTAGGTTATGGACACGCTCGGATACGCCCGTGAGAACTAGACTACAACCTTTTAATTAAAACTTGATGGGTGAGTACGAATCGGGATTAGTGCTATGTTGTGGTGGCTATTGGGATAGTCACTTCAGTGGTTACTTGTATGTATCTTTATTTATTTGTTATTTTGACAACCAAACATATTTGCAAACTTGCTTTTAAATGTATTACATTATTGCAAATAAAGTTGGCTTTGTGCAAAATGAGACATACAACCTCCACCTAAATAAGCTTGCATGTAGTTTATGAATAGGTGCGCTATTCCACACGTCGATCTTGCAGTACCTTTGTGTACTCAGTTATCTTGCTTAAATGTATTTGTTGCAGAGGAAGAAGGTGAGCTTGAGGGGCCTCACTTCTGTGAGTTGTGCTGTGGTAGCCTTAGAGGCGTCTAGCTTGGCGGCCCGGTCGGTTGCCTTGTGGGTGTGTGGCTAATCGGTCGACTTTTGTTCTAGCCATCTTATGGCACCTTTTTCTTCCGCTGTCATTCTTGTATATTGTTATATTTGGCCAGTCGGCTCTTTTGTAATAACATTACTTTATGTATGTCGTTGTTGAACTTAGTGTTAAAATGTTGTATGGAAATGATGTATGATTTTGTGATGATGTGCATATGCTGCAATTCTGGGAAGCATATGTCCATCGAGGCATAGAATGTTTAATTAGTAATGCTAGAACCATTTAGAGGTTAAGGGTTACTAGTTAAATATTCCGGGTCCTCACACGCCCCCTTTTGAGGTCGCCCAGTGGGCCGCGCCTACGGGCCGCGCGCCATTTTGGCCCAAGGCCGTGGGCCGGGCCAATTTTCAGCCGTGGGCCGCTGCCCTTTTTCTTTTTGTTTGATTTTTCTTTTCCCTATTCTATTTTAATTTCAAAAGAGAGACTTCAAATATATATAACTCCCTCATTTCAACTTCAAAAATTGTAAAATAAATTTCTAAAAATTTGTTAATTCAAGACCTTGCTAATGGCATAGGTCTTGTTTAATTTGGATTTCATTTGTTGTTCTTTGTTATTTATTTGTTGTGTTTGCTTGTTTGTGTCTTTTTCCGGTACAATCGCCCGGTTAGGATTTGAAGACGCGGACGGCCTCCAAGTTGATCAAGAACAAGACTACCCGGCTCCTCTTGCCTATATCCCAGGTGAGTCAACACTTTGATCATATTGAGCCTACATTTTATGCAAATTATATTCTTTTAAAATAGCAAATTGCATGCTTTAATTCTTTGAGCAAATGTATGTTAAATTTTAAGGTAGTTAAATACCCATTTGATGAGTAATTAATTATTATGCCATCCTTGACAACTTGAATCCCTTAACCATTGTCACCCTAGTTACAATGTAGTAATACTAGTTATAGGTCGTACTTAAGCGACATGCTAGCCTTGCTTAAGTACCGGGACATTAAAATGTCCTAATCATCATCTCTTCAAACATGAAAATGGTTTGGGCAGTCATTGGTGGTAATTTGGTTTTACTCCTCAAAACCCTAAATTGCTATTACCCTGTCTGGGCGGCTGGTGTGATGGATGGTACGGTAGTGGGTGCTAATGTAGCCCAAGGACTGTTGTGTTGTGGTTGGTATGTGGAATGAACCGCCTGGACAACCCTAAGGACTTAATCTTGTCATGACCTCCTGTGTAAAACAAATACAGCCACAAGTCTGTAAAGTACAAACCTGGTTGAATAATTTGTATCCCTCAGTACGAGTTGCACCAGGTAGATGTCCTGCGACACCGTAAGCCTCTGTGGCGAAGGGTGTCGGGGCGCATGACGTAAGTCATTAAGAGGGTGCAAGAGGGGGTCTAGGTAAGAGTGACACTATAGAGATTGTTATGATTCTATGTGTCATTAGTTGGTCTCAAGCAATGATGATGTATAATCCTTAGACCTGAGATCAGCATGGTTCCCTACATGTGTAATAGCACTCTTAGGGGTTGCCAAACACTACTCAAATGGCGAGTAGTTATAAAGCGACTTTCGGGTATGCTATGAAACATGCGGAGGGATGTGACTGGTCGGATATGGGATTTGCCCCTCCTAACATAACGGGAGAGATGTCTCTGGGCCCCTCGGAGTGATCGGATAAAGAAAGTGCATGGCCATGCCACTAGTAGTCGAAGTGTTCGACCACGTAAGGTTATCCGACAACTCGATCGAGAAAGTATTGAACAGTCCATGGATGACACATTATCTCACCTGGAGTTCAAACCAGATATCGTGAGGCAAAGGGAGAATACTGGAGTAAGTCGCTTAGTTCGATCAGATCCACACAAGTCGTATGGTGATACGAGCAAGTCGTAGACGGATCGAATCAAACACAGTCGTAAGGGATTACTGAATCGTCGCGACGAAATCTGAACGGTCGTATAAAGATAAGACCTGGTCGAAAGTGATGATGACCTAGTCATAGATCATATTGCATTAAGGTTCGTCCGATATAATTTGTGTGTATTCGGGAATTGTTATGTCCTGCTAGGGACCGCTACGACTCGTGGTCGGAAAGGATTTCCGAGTTACAACCGTTTACACATAAACCTAACGGGTCACACACTTAATGGGATGGAACAAACCAAGTACGAATACGATTTGTTAAATGTGTTCAGATAGGATCCGACACAGGGCACTATATAAGGAGATACTTGAGGCTGGTTTTGGGGAAGGAGAAGAGAAAGAAAAACCGAAGATAATGAAGCGTAGTGTAGTCGTTAGATCATCTCGACCAACCGCGAACTAGGCGACCACACTTTAATGCGGTGATTTGTTGGTAGTACAGCGTAGCCTACGATCATACAATATCTCTCGACAATAAAGCTCATACAATATCTCTCTGACAATAAAGCTACTGACACTGGCACTTTTCGGAGCAGATATGTAACAAAACAACAAAATAAAAAAGAAATATAATTCAAACACCCGAATTTACGAGAGGTCCTCGTAAATTACAAGTTGATGACATAGTTTGAGCAACTATGTGCTGAAAATAAGCCCAATGCCTGAGATAATGGATCACTGGTCTGGCATATATAAACAAAAATCATACTGTTATATATTTCACGATAGATGAGCGCACATCCTCCATGAAAGCCACAACTTCTTCCTGCAAAGTAGATCAAAAGTATACAAGTTAGAAAAATAGCAAAAACACACGATCGAAGATCCGAAGTACTGCTATTGTGCTTATTTATTTGGCACTTGATAGAGGCCAGAGAGGCCACATCACCTGATTACTCGTCCGTGCGCTTGCAATATTTTCATCAAGAAGCGTTAATATGGATATGTTAAGCTCATTCCGTTCGACCATTTCAATCAACTGGGTAACATCAATCCATAGTTACAAATTTGTAGGTGCATACGAGGAGTTACTAAAAGAAAGAATTTGCAGGATTTTTAGCTCTATTTGTTTTAGATGTTACCATCGTTTTTCTATCTGAAAAGGTCATGTTGCAACTTTTTCAAGAACACGCAAAAACCTTGCACGTTATTCCATTAAGAAGAAGAGCGAGCTACAAGGGACCAGTCCCGGCGGACAAGACACAACCCAGACTAAAACAAACCCAGAAAGAAAGGACAAAGGACAAAAACTAAAACAAGCCTAGAAGAACAAAACTGGAAAAACGGAGCCAAAACAACAAGAAAAACAAAAACAAAAGACAACCGCAACCACACAGCTTAAGGGGAACTACTCTCGGTAGAATGCGCCTCTCGACCATTAGCTTCTACCATGTGCCAATGGAGATGATCGTCATGGATCCGCTGTACCAGAAGGTGTAGGGGACTCGCCTCATTATTAAAAACCCTGCTGTTCTGCTCCTTCCAGAGCATCCAAAAAATTAGTATGACATAAGAGTCTAGGTCCTTCCTAGCTTGTGGAGATAAATCACCCCGAGCCTCAATCCAGTGGTCTTGGAATGAGGGCTGCCCAATCGGGACAGCTCCCGACAACCCTATGCGCGGAAGGAAGTGCGCCCAGACCTGAGAAGTAATGGCACACCCAACGAGAAGGTGGTCGATGGTCTCTTGGGAGTGTCTGCAGAAAACACAAGCACCGTGGTTTTGAAGTCCGCGACGTTGAAGATGATCTGCCGTCTAGCAACGACGATGGACTGCTAACCACATGAAAAATTTGCACTTCAGAGGGGCCCGCGCCTACCAGATAGCCTCCGCGATCCGACCAAAACAAGGTGTTGACACCGTTGCCAAGCTACACTAGGAGCAATGCGCTGAACATCTCCTCCTCAACACGTCCCACTTTCGCCAGTAGGCCCCTCTAGGGTCTTGTCGGCCATGTCCTTTGTAGCCAGAGCCAGCGTAGGCGGAGAGCCTTACCTAGAACATGCAAATTGTGTATGCCCAATCCTCCGTACTGGAGGGGTCTACAGACAGATGACCAAGCTACTAGGCAGTGCCCTCCCGCCACGTTTTGTGTACTTTTCCAAAGAAAAGCTCTCCTCCTTTTGTCAATTTCATTGATTACCGTGAGAGGAGGATCAAGGGCCATGTCATACGCCTCTGCATTAGCAGGGAGAGTTTACAGTTACAGATGGTTATCTAGAGTTGATTTAACAACAATTTTGAGTAGTTTCATTCATCCAAGATGTTAACTGACCGACTCCTCAAGCAGAACCTTTTGCATCGCTTCCAGCTCGATCAATCTGTCTTCCATCTCATGTGCACAAAAAAGAAGTGATCGATGTTGGTAAAACACATCGACACCATGTCACCCGCTAGTTACCTAAGGAAAGGAAGCTAGGATGGAAACACAGAGGAAACGTATCAATTTACCGCTGTTATGGTGATTGCGAATTTGATCTGTGCAATTTCCCGCTGGATATGGTCGAAGAAGGCTTGGTCTAGCCTCGGACGGAACCTGCCAATCTCGACCTCAATCTCGCGCGCCTCCATGTCGAGGAAGAACTCCACCAGGCCGGTGTCCGTGTCAGGTATCACCCGCGCCTATCCTACCACACACGCACCGCGTAAGGAGGTCCTAGAACATGTTGGACGGAACGGAATGGCAGTTCAAAGAGCTGGTTTTTTTTTGTACCTCGCGCTCCTGGCGGTGGCGCTCCTGCTCCTCGCGCACCTGGCATTGGAAGGCCTCGCGGGCCTCGGAGTCGCTCTCGAGGCGGCGGTTTTAGGCTTAAACTTGTCGTTCAATTTATCTTTCCTTTCTGTTTTGAGTTGTAATAGATAGCTAAAGTGTCAAGCAATCCGAGTTGGTTTGCTCAGGTTCAGAGTTAGAACTCTGCTCTGTTTTAGCTTCGCCGGTTCACTGTAGCTGGTTAGATTGTTTTCAGAAACGTCGTTGTCTGAAGGTTCAGAACCGAAAGCAACGAGAATCCGAATTCGTTTGTAATACGTTTTGTCGTAGATATAAGAAGAAGAAAAACTGTTGATATCATGGGGATATGCTTATGATCTTAGGATGATGTGACAATTGGCAATGACGTTGAAGGTTTGCGGAAACACACGTTTTCGTCAAAGATCAGGTTCTGTCAGGCCTCAGGCGGTCAGACCGGCCTTGGTGACGGTCAGACCGGCCATGCCTCAAGTGGTTTATCGGGTGAACTTGCTGGCGGTCCGACCGGTCAGAACGGCGGTCAGACCGGCCAGTGTGGCGGTCTGACCGGCTACCGCTGAGCGGTCAGACCGACCATGAAAGTAGTTTTGGAGTTTGAGGCTGGGCCAAAAATAAAGGGTGTAGGCAAGAGAGGAGGTTCTACTGCTCTTAGTCCCATAATTTTTGGAGCCTCCAGGCAAAAGTTCTATTCGTTTGAAATTTTCAGAGAGTTTGCGGATTTTAGAGTTGGAATTTGGCTAAGTCATGGACTGGCGGTCAGACCGGCCTTTGGCTGGCGGTCTGACCGGTAAGGGGAGTGGTCGGACCGGCCTTGGTGGCGGTCTGACCGGTTTTAACTTGTTCGTCGGCCCATGGGGCGGCGATGTTTGCTTGTTAGGTCAAGTTCATGGGTTTCATGTCATATGTGTTGCATGATGCATGTTTTGACTAACGTGGGTCAAGTTGTGAAGAACTTGTTCCCGGATTCGATTTGCTTGTCTATTGTTGTCCAGGTTGCTTGGTGGTCAACGACGGTCAACGGCGAGGATGATCGGGACTAGGCTTGGAGAGCTAGGTTCAGAACGATCGACGATGCCGGGTGAAGTCATTGGACTCAAGTATGGTGCAAGATGGACAAAGGTGACCGAACGGGCAGTTCGGTGCGACTGGTTGAATCAAGCGGCGCGGGGGTCGGTGCAAGTGCCATGATGGTTTCGGTGGGAGCCGAATGGGAGAGACTTGCCGACATGATGAGAGCCGTTGGATGAACCTACACGTGGCGAAGCAAGCGAGTGCTTCGCACAATCTGGACTCGGTCTTCGGAGAAGGATCGAGAAGGGGTATTTTGGTAATCTTACCAAATATCGCCTTGGTTACCTTTTGCCAACCCGAGGCGCAAGACGGTGCGTGGAGAAGCGGATTAGGTCAAGAGGAGATGAAGGCGGCGCTTTAAAATACGTGCGTGTGTGACTCGTTTGTGTTGGGCCTTAACGGGAGCCCATTAGGCTTACTCTTCTAGAAGCTCTATGCCTCCACTATAAATAGAGGAGGGAGGTGGCTGCACCCCCTTAACCCTTTCATTGTGTTTGAAACACTAGTTTTGCTTAGGGAGAGGATTAGTGGAGGTTAGGGTTCTAGAGAGTTTTGATTTGATTTCGTGCTCGTAGATTGGGTTTTGTCCTCCATTTATGGAGTGGCTGTAAACCCAAATCATATCAAATCAATCCAAAGAAAGTTCTTTCAAAGATGAGTCTATTTGCTTTCTTTCTCTCTATTTGGTGATTTGGGGTTTTTCTTTGATCCGTGAGTTTTTGATTGGTTTCTTGTTGTAATCTAACTTGCTGCAACATGTGGGAACCCATCTAAGGTCATCTTGATCATCAATCACCCACGAGCAAGTCTTTAGATCATATTCCGTTTTTTACTCGGTTTTTGAACCACTTTCACTCAAATGGAAAAAGGTCTGAACTTTGGCAAGGATCTTCACGATCGTTGCTTGGAATAGGTTCCTGACATCCTTGAGAAGGTGTGTGTCAAGTTTCAGGTTTCGACGCACGAATCAAAAGTTAGCTCAATTTGTGTTTTGGTTTTTCGGGCTGATTTTACTGTTCATCGAGCTAGAGGTCTATCCGCCCGATGAAGAGGTCCGACCGCTAGTCCTACCAGTCTGACCGCCCCCGTGAGAGGTCAGACCGCCCGTGACTTGGTGTTTTTGAGTTTTTGTTGCTTTTGCTTCGGGGTCTTGAGTGGATTCAATAAAAGTTTTCCGCTGTGCTTGATTGATTGATCTTCATAGCTTTCATAGCTATTGGAGTGAGATTCGTATTGAATCTAATTTGGGAGAAAAAGATATCGTGCTCCTATTCACCCCCCCTCTAGTCTCCTTTTCGGTCCATCAAAAACAGAAAATTCGCAGGCAATATATGCGGCGCAAATTGAAACCTCGTGTGTGTTCGTTTGTTATTTCGTTCTTCTGATCGAAAGGGTTCTTCGTCGGTGTTTTGAATTGCTCGACAGTTTTGACAGAGTTCTTCAAAGTCCGACTGAAGTTCGATCCAAGGCTATCTGTTCCAGATCACGAGTTATCTGGTAGCAGCCACGGGCGGAGGCAGCGCTTCCATAGCGCTGCCCCGCAATGATGATGCCGATGTCGCCCACCACGGCAGCGACGACGGCAATGACAGTGATGGCGGAGGCGCTGTGGCGGCCTGGGGGAAGAAAAGTGGGAAGTGAAGGGTGCTGTCTTCGTCGGGGGAGGTAGGGGGCTGCCCCTGGTCCTTGACGTCGGTGACCCTGGAGCCGGCGTAGGCGCTACGGAACTCGTCGGTGGTCACGTCGCCGAAGCGGTTGAGGCAGTAGGGCGCGTCGCCGCGGTTGAACTCGTGGATGGAGCTCAACGCCGTCGCCGTGGCTAGCCCGATGGCCACCACTAGCACCGCAGCAGCCATGGCTCTCCCCATTGCAGTGTTGTGACTTGTGAGATGGTCAGCTAGCTAGTCCTTAACTCCTTATATAGGTGGCTGCTGTTGGATCCGACCTTATATAGGTGGCTGGTGTTGGATCCGAGCTTGGTGAATAGTACTGCAACTCACACACGCACTAGTTCTCTGAAAGCAAACAGAAACGAGAGCGCACACACGCGAATACGTGGGAGAAGATGAACACGGAAGAAGGAACACACGCACAGAGATTTAGTGGTGTTGCAACTGCTTATCATCCACTACCACGGTAGTCATGTGACACTATTACATACTGGACTCCCTAATGCATCTACATGCAGCTCACAAACTTGACCACTAACTCCATGACCTATTCTTGCGTCATACCATGTTAAGATTATTCCAACAGCTGGATGCTGCAAGTTGCTTGCGGACAACAGCCATGTACAAAACTGCGCATCGCCTGTAGTGCATGCCGATCGATCGAGGCTGCTAGCTTGTTCAACACGATCGCCGATCCAGTTCTGGATTCGGATTTCTGTCGCATCCATCGAATCAATAATTTCAGTGCTTGGGCCCTGTTGTCAAACCTGCATTTGTGCAGCAGAGATCGATGTTGCATGCGGCATACAAGCTGAGTAGAAAACACCGAGTGCCTAGAAGTAACACTCCACTGGCCGCTCTGTTGATTTGTGATCCAAATTCTATACATCAATTAGGCCAGCTTCTGGACGGAGCGTAGCGGAGGCCCGTCGCCGGAGGCTTAGGGCCGGAGCGGAGCGGTATGGATCCTAGTCGAATTAGGGTTTCCTTGATATATATATTTCCTGTAAGCCGCTGTTTGGGATATCGAATCAGAGTTGTAAATCCCCAGCGTTGTAACCTCACCCCGATATAGTGAAGATTGTTGCTGGCTGGCGCCCGTGGTTTTTTCCCTCTCGCATTGAGAGGGTTTTCCACGTTAAATCTCGTGTCTCTCTGCGATTGATCTTGTTTACTTCGTCGTTCCTCCGCCGTCGCGTATAACACGCTCTAGTATGTACTGACCAAGCGTGCTCCTGTGAGATTAAGCTCCTTATACCACCTTTGGTACGTAATTAAAAGTACAAGCGATTAGATGTGACGGGATAAGATTTATTCACCCACACTTTAAATTAAGGTAGAACTGAGACTCAAATTTGGGTGGGTGTGTTCACAACCTTGTGTGCCCACCGTTGCACCCAAGACAATTCTCATAAAATTACTGTTAATTTCTTTAAGTTTATTTATATGTTACCTATTTCAACTAGTAGGGTGACCCATGTATTTGCGCGGCTAGATTTGTTTTAAAGTTTGCAGTGACAAATGATATAACTCAGATGCTTTAGAATATATTTACATATCTTGTAGCTATTTAGATTTTTAAGATATCATAAATATTAGAAAATAACAATAGAAGCTTGAAGGAAAATGCAACTTGAGTAACGTAATTGAAGTATGAGCTTTCATGGAAAAAAAAATCATGAGTATAATAAGTTAATCACTCTCCATTATGTATACATCATGTAGTTGCATGCCCTTAATTCTTTTCCAAAATGTTTGCATGCACATGTACCTCTGTTAATCTCAAGCAATACATTGATTATGTGTACAACAAAATTATCTTATTAGTTTACATGCTATTAGAGTATATTACCCACATATACACCAATGCACCATGGACGACCTACCTCAAACTTATCTTCCCTTACGTCGATTGCCTTACCGAACCGTGTGTTTTCTATCTCTTCTCCCCGCCATAATTTTTCTACTTCAACCTCTAAGAGCAAGCCTAATTCTTGATCAATATCTCTCAGCCACTACCATTTCCAAATGCAATACTTTACCACATAGTTATCTTCTACTTCTCTCCAATTATCGTTTAATGATGACCATTGTGATATCTACACGTATATGCGTGCAAATATCGTCGATCTCTGCCAGGACACCTGTCGCACTCTCTCCAGTGGCACCAAGCCTATTCCTTACCGTTGCGCTATCTCTACTCCGAGCTCTTTGCTCCTTTGTTTATGTACGCCCTTGAGTAACGTAATTGAAGTATAAGCTTTCATGGAAGAAAATCATGAGTATAATAAATTAATCACTCTCTATTATGTATACATTATGTAGTTGCATGCCCTTAACTCTTTTCCAAAATATTTGCATGCACATGTACCTATGTTAATCTCAAGCAATACATTGATTATGTGTGCAACAAAATTATTTTATTAGTTTACATGGTATTAGAGTATATTGCCCACATATACACCAATGCACTATGGACGACCAACCTTGAACTTATCTTCCCTTACATCGATTGCCCCACCAAACCGTGTGTCTTCTATCTCTTCTCTCCGCCACAATTTTTCTACTTCAACATCCAAGAGCAAGCCCAATTCTTGATCGATATCTCTCAGCTGCTACCATTTCCAATGCAATACTCTACCACATAGTTATCTTCTATTTCTCTCCAATTATCGCTTAATGATGACCGTTGTGATATCTACACGTATGTGCGTGCAAATATCGTTGATCTCTGTTGGGACACCCGTCGCACTCTCTCTAGTGGCCTCAAGCCTATTCCTTACCGTTGCGCTATCTCTACTCCGAGTTCTTTGCTCCCTTGTTTATGTACGCCCTTGAGTAACGTAATTGAAGTAAGAGCTTTCATGGAAGAAAATCATGAGTATAATAAGTTAATCACTCTCCATTATGTATACATCATGTAGTTACATGCCCTTAACTATTTTTCAAAATGTTTGCATGCACATGTACCTTTGTTAATCTTAAGCAATACATTGATTATGTGTGCAACAAAATTATCTTATTAATTCACATGGTATTAGAGTACATTGCCCACATATACACCAATGCACCATGGACGACCTATCTTGAATTTATCTTCCCTTATGTCGATTGCCCCACCGAACCGTGTGTCTTCTATCTCTTCTCCCCGCCACAATTTTTCTACTTCAACCTCCAAGACCAAGTCCAATTCTTGATCGATATCTCTCAGCTGCTACCATTTCCAATGCATTACTCGACCACATAGTTATCTTCTACTTCTCTCCAATTACCACTTAATGATAACCGTTGTGATATCTACACGTATGTGCGTGCAAATATCGTCGATCTCTGCCGGGACACCCGTCGCACTCTTTCTAGTGGCCCTAAGCCTATTCCTTACCATTGCACTATCTCTACTCCGAGCTCTTTTCTCCTTTGTTTATGTACGCCCATGCTTCTATTCATAGGATGCATGCATGTATATACATATGTACGATATTATACATGCTCGATGTCTTCTTCTCCTGTGTCGGTCACTCCTCTTCTTCTATATTGTCCAACTCAACGATGTGACTTCCTCACTAACTGCGACGACCTCCCATCTTCACTGATATCGGTATGTCTGCCTTAGTCGTTGTCTAAAGATATGGAGAATCTGCTTGCCATCGTCGGTGACGCCATGTCACACCAACGATGGCATGCTCCGAGCTACCCGATGGTCACATATCGTCGATAGCTCATTTTTAATCCAAAGCTTCATTTCCTCTCCGCTATGTCTTCCCCATTATCAAATTTCTTTGGTGGCCATGGACTTCTTCAACAACGATGATGCTCACCATTCGTCGCCATAGCATTTGGCTCCTTTGACTCTGGTCTTTCTCTTCAACGGCTCTAGCGAGTAGCAAAACATTATCCTTGTCGAACAGCTAAGGTAAGCAACATGGAATTGTTCTCATCTTCGTCGTCGTTGCCTCGGCTATTCGTTTCCTTGTGGATCAATGTCTTCTTGTAGGACAAATCGATGTCAATGCACTCTTTCATGGTCTCATCCAACACCATTCACGATATCATCATTATAACTTGTATGTAATATATTCGAAATTTTAGTTATTAAGAGATTTTACTTTGGAATTCGTATGGAAATCAAATTGTAAATTTTCTTTTATTTGTTGTCCCTAATTTCAATTATTTTTTGTTGGAATCCGTAAACTAATCCAATTGTTAATTTTTATGCTGAATTACGATTATTTATAGATTTTATATCGGAATTCGTATCGAAATCAAAATGCTAGTTTTATTTTATTTTTATTCCAAAATCAATTTATTTTTTTGTTGAAATTTGTATACTAATCCAATTGCTATTTTTGTTTAATTTTTATTCTGAGTTATATTTATTTAGGATTTTACTTAGGAATTCGTATGGAAATCAAATTGATGATGTTTTTTTGTTCTGGTTTTTATTTATTTAAGTATTTTACATTGGAATTCTTATGAAAATTAAATTGCAAATTTTATTTTCTTTTTTATCTCAATTTTAATTATTTTTTGTTGGAATTCGTGTACTAATCCAATTACTGTTTTTAAATATATATATATATATATATATATAAGAATTACAATTTATTGGTGATTTTACTTTGGAATTCATATCGAAATCAATTTGCTTATTTTATTTTATTTTATTTTATTTTATTTTTATTCTGAATTTCTGTTATTTTTTGTTGGAATTTGTATACTAATCCAATAACTATTTTTTAAAAAAAAAATTATTCTGAATTATGTTTATCTAGTGATTTTAGTTAGGAATTCATGTCAAAATGAAATTGCTAATTTTATTTTATTTTTTATTTAGAATTTCAGTTATTTTTGCATTGTACTTGACATTGACTCTTATATCTATATTGTACTTGACATGAACTCTTTCGTTTAATCTAGATCGTTATAATCAGGACCCACCATAATCAACGGTGTAGATGTTTCTCTTTTCCACCGATTAACGTGAGAATTTCTAGCCATTCAAAGCTGTAACACCCCTTTTTTTCTTCGTTGGGACAGCGCCGCCCGGACCCCCCCCCTCGCGCGTGCATGCCCGCGCCCGCGTCTCCGTGCCCCCGCCCGACCCGTGCCCACCGACGTGCCCGTCCTCGCTGCTTTGCACCGCCGCCCCGCGCCTTACGCATTTTCTCCCCCTCGCCCCGGTTTTCCTGCATCCGCGCCCGGGTCTTGCCGCCGCCTGTTCCCGCCGAACACCGCCGCCCACGCCGCACGCCCCCTTGCCACGCATCTCGCCCGGACCCCCTTCTCCACGAGCTCCTCCCCGGCTATAAAGCCCTGCCTAGTGCCCTCCCTTCCCCTCCTCCCCTATTTCTCCTTACCCCCCCCAGCAAGAAGAAGAATCAAGGAAGGAGAGCAAAAAGGAAGGCCGAAGCCCTACCTCTTTCGCCGTCGCCGCCGTCGGTGAGCACCGTCGCCACCGCTGTCGCCGTCGCCGCCGCCGTTTCCTCACCCTCCCCGCGCGCCCCCAGCCCCTCACCTTTCCCCTCCCACGCGCGCCGCCGTTCCCCTCGGTAGAGCCGCCCCTTTAGCCGCCGCCGTGGGCGCGCACCTCGCGCCTCTCCGGTCGCGCCGTGCTGCAGCACCCGCTTCGCCCGAGTTTTGGGCGGGCGAAACTCACTGGGCGTGGCGTTTTTCCGTTTTGGATTGTTTTCTTTCCTTTTTCTATTTTAATTCAAAAAGTGAGATTTAAAAAATTCATATCTCCCCCATTTTCACTCCAAAAATTGTAAAATAAATTTCTAAAAATTTGTTAATTCAAGATCTTGCTAATGGCATAGGTCTTGTTCAATTTGGAGTTTATTTGGGTATTTTTGTGTATTTATTTGCTCCTGTTGCTTATTGTTTATTTTTCCGGTACTTCGCCAGCGTAGAGTTCAAAGACGCCGGAGACCCCCAAGTTGACTGAGAACAAGACTACCCGGACTCTCTTCCCTACAATCAAGGCGAGTCAATACTTTGATCATATTGAGCCTACATTTTATGTAAATTATATTCTTTTAAAATAGCAAATTGCATGCTTTAATTCTTTAAGCAAATATATGTTAAAGCTTAAGATAGTTAAATACCCATTTGATGATTAATTAATTATTATGCCATCCTTGACAACTTGAATCCCTTAACCGTTGTCACCCTAGTAACTATATGGTAATACTAGCCATAGGTTGTACTTAAGCGACATGCTAGTCTTGCTTAAGTAGGGGACATTAAAATATCCCAATCATCATCTCTTTAAAACATAAAAATGGTTTGGGTAGTCATTGTGGGCAAATGACTGAGATGGTTGAGTTAATGTATTTTACTCCTCAAAAACCCTAAAAACTTGTTGTTACTGTTTGGGCGGACTGTGTGATGGATAGTATGTTGATGGGTGCTAATGAAGCCCAAAGAATGTTGATGTGTGAAATGATCCGCCTAGACAACCCTAAGGACTTAATCTTGTCATGACCTTCCGTGTAAAACAAGTACAACCACAAGTCTGCAAACTGCAACTTGGCCTAGTAGATTTATTGAACCTTGAAAGTCAGTCTCACAGAAGGAACAATAAAGGGTGCAAGTGTGAGCTTGATCACGCTTGAATGGGACACCGATGGTGAAGTGCCTTCTACGACAAGACGTAGGAGGTGACATCCCACACCAACATATGGGCGTAACCCCATATAAGTGAGATGATGGAAGAGACGAGATATTTTGAAAGGTTACTGTGATGGTCGCTCAACTACATGACTAAGGAATCATGTAGGGGTAACGAGTATGACTATCTCTTGTGGGTAAAGTGTACAACCTCTGCAGAGTCTAAACTGTTTAAACAGTCGCGCCTACAGTCAAAGGCGGACATGGGAATCTTTACTCGAGTTAGTTCTATTTCAAAAACTTTTGTGGGCGGGATGAAAAGTGTGGTGGGCTCACCTAGCCCTGAATTGGATTTTCCCTGAGTGTTCGAACTCAGTGATGTTAGTAATTGGGGATGGAACCAATCAAAAGTAAGCATAAGGTAGAGTTTCCGATGGAGGGAACCTCTGCTGTTATTACATATTGCACAATTACTCTCTTTACTAAAATGTCATTTGGTTAAAATGCTAAGTGATAGGAATTTGTAATTATGATAATTGAAAACATTGCTTTAGCAAATAAAATAACCCGAGCCATCCTTGTTAAGCCTTGCATGTATATCATCTCATCTCTGCTACGTCTTCCCCATTATCAAATTTCTTTGGCCATGGACTTTTCAACAACGCCGATGCTCACCATTCGTCGTCATAGCACTTGACTCCTTTAACTCTGGTCTTTCTGTTCAACGGCTCCAGCGAGCAGCATAATATTGTCCTTGTCGAACAGCTAAGGTGAGCAATATGGAATTGTTCTCATCTTTGTCGCCGTTGTCTCGGCTATTCGTTTCCTTGTGGATCAATGTATTCTTGTAGGACAGATCGACGTCATTACACTCTTTTGTGGTCTCATCCGACACCATTCACGATATCCTCATTATAACTTATATTTAATGTATTTAAAATTTTAGTTATTAAGATATTTTACTTTAGAATTCGTATGGAAATCAAATTATAAATTTTCTTTTATTTGTTGTCCCTAATTTCAATTATTTTTTGTTGGAATCCATAAACTAATCCAATTGTTATTTTTTATGTTGAATTACGGTTATTTATAGATTTTACTTCGGAATTCGTATCGAAATCAAAATGCTAGTTTTATTTTATTTTTATTCCAAAATCAATTTATTTTCTATTGAAATTTGTACACTAATCTAATTGCTATTTTTGGTTTAATTTTTATTTTGAGTTATATTTATTTATGATTTTACTTAGGAATTCATATGGAAATCAAATTCATGATCTTTTTTTGTTCTGGATTTTATTTATTTAATTATTTTACCTTGGAATTCATATGGAAATCAAATTGCAAAATATATTTTATTTTTTATCTCGATTTTTAATTATTTTTTGTTGGAATTTGTATACTAATCTAATTGCTATTTTTAAGAATATATATATATTAAGAATTACAATTATTGGTGATTTTACTTTGGAATTCGTATCGAAATCAATTTGCTAATTTTATTTTTTTATTTCGAATTTCTATTTTTTTAGAAATTTGTATACTAATCCAATTACTATTTTTAAAAATATTCTGAATTATGTTTATCTAGTGATCTTACTTAGGAATTCATGTCAAAATAAAATTGCTAATTTTATTTTATTTTTTGTTCCAAATTTTATTTATTTTTGCATTGTACTTGACATGGACTCTTATTTCTATATTGTACTTGATATGGACTCTTTCGTTTAATCTAGATCATTATAATCTGGACCCCCATAATCAACGGTGTAGATGTTTCTCTTTTTCCATCGATTAACGTGATAATTTCTAGTGGTTGAGAGCGAACGTAGTGGCTTCTTTTTTATCGCTTTAATAATATAATAGATAGATAGATACTGTGAAATAATTGTAATTTGTCCAGAGAATACAAAGACTTGTTAGAAATGTCAAAACGTGTTTAGTGCTGCTACGCGGGTGTACATTGCACTTGTATGATAATCTTTTTGTTATCAAACTTGTATGATAATCTTAGTGGGATTAGTTTGCTCACAGTGAGATGCTCTTGACCTCGCTGCAAGATGTGAAAGCCTAGCTTAGCAAGCTCAAGTATATCGTGATTGATGTCCCGATCGTTCCCATAGATGGTGATGTAGAGCTTGGCCTCCAGCCTCTTCATTCTCTACTGCGTCGGCGAAAATGGTGCATGCTGTACTTTCTCCAAGATGAGCTCATGTAGTTGGCGATTTTTTTTAAAATAATCTATTTTTTATTCAGAATTACAGAATACTGCTTAACTTTTTTTACAGAAATAATCATCGCCATACCGTTCGACGACTTATACATAGTTGTCGAATGGTTGGGCGACTATGTATAAGTCGCTCAACCAGAGAACACCAAGCGTTTCAGTCGTCCGACAATTGAGTGACTTAGCCAAGTCGCCATTGGTTGAGCGACTTAGTCAGAGTATCGTACATACGTAGCTCTAGTCTATATGATGTATTTAGACATATGTACCATATTACCCCCTCCCCCCTCTCTCTCTATACAATGTAGAGAGCCTAATTCTGGCCGAAGCCCATTCCCGGCCGTGGAACCAACACCACCCACTCTGCAGCACTCGGCTTAAACACCCGAAAGCTCCTCGCCTGCTGCTCTTCGCTCCAAAGGCCCCTCGGCCACCCCGGAGGGCACGCACACCTCACCCCAGCCCGGAGGTCTGGAGGCCCACCCTCGTTCCGTAGGCCCATCTCAGGAGGCCACCTTCGCCCCGGAGCGCCTGGGCTATGGCAAACCGAACCGGGGCTCCAACACGAGGCACGGGAAGAAGTATCTTCGCTCAGGCCGAAGGGTCCAAGCCCGCTCCGGAGACCCACCCCTCGCTCCATGCGGCCTGTCTCGGAGGCACCTCCGCTCCGGAGTCCACTCCGCCGAAGCCCATCTCCGCTCAAGCCCATCCCAGCCTGGGATGAATACGGCCTGGAATAAAATATCCTCGGCCGGAGATACTTCGCTACGGAGCCCCCCGCGCACGCTATAGCGGGCCCTCACGCCCCGGCCCACCTCGGCGGAACCGAAGCACCCTCGCGTAATGGGACTCGGCGGACCAGAACCTCCCCGCGCACTGGGCCACCACACGATACGAGGCCGGCTTAAGGCTGCAGCCTGCAGGTGAGTACCTAGACCTCCACTTTAATGGCAAAAACATTTGACCAACTTGGGGACTCGTGAATGGAACTCAGGATCTGAGGCTAAGCTAGCAAATAGTTTGCCTCAGCTAGCCATCTGGCCAACAGTTTGGTGGTGTAATGGTGTAGGAGCAATGTGGTGATTGCTTTAACCCCCACGGAGTTAACAACTTACCAGTACAAACCGTGTAATGCCTTGGCTTATCATCATATTTGCTACGAAGTGAAAAGTTTGTGCAGGTTGCCACAACTTCATTTTCGGCACAACAACAACAGTGCATGACTCGGTGGGCAAAAGGCAAAGACACCATGCATGGCCGGAGAGCCCCGACACACACCTCGTAGGTTACGACCTCGGTGTATATAAGTCCATCACCATGACAACAAAGACACCGTGCATGACCCTGACCTCCGGTGCACACTAATTCACTCTTCGGAATGATGAGTGTATAAACAAGACGCCACGTATGGCTCCGAGCTCCGGCGCACACCGATACCCTCCGCAGATACGAGTGTATAAACAAGACGTCATGTATGGCCCCGAACCCCAACGCACACCGACACCCATTTTTTGGCCGAAGCACACAAGCCGAAGCCCATTCTTCGGTTGAAGTACACTTTAAGCCGACCCCGCACGTGGGCCAAAGGTTCGGCCCACCTTCGCTTAGCATCCAAAGGTCCGCTATAGTTTCGGAGCATCTTCCCTCAAAAACCCGAAGCCTTCGCTTGCTACCCTTCGCTCCGAAGGCCACCTCACGTCTCCGAAGAACCCTCGCGCGCCTGTCTTAACTCTGGAGGCTGCTTCCTCTAGAAGCCCACCTCCGCCTCGATCCGAAGGCCTCGCTTTACTCCGGAGGCCCACCTTGGCACCTTCACTCCGGAGAGGCCCGCATTCGCTTCGGAGGCCCCGCTTTGCTCCGGAGGCCCTGTGCGTGCACCTCGCTACGAAACCCACTTCGCTCCGGATGACCCCCGCACGCGCCTTGCTCCGAAGGCCCATCTCGGCATCATCGCTCCGGAGTGTCACGCCCGAGCAGGCCCTCGCGCTTCGTGTGAGGACCCCGGTTTATTCGGCTTGTACTGTTTAACCATCCACTTGGTCCTAACAGTACAAATCAAATAAACCAAGCCTCGAGATATGTATACTTCCTAATGCGAGATACACACCGTTACAAAATCATGCATCAATTCCATTCATACACATAGAACCGAAGCACAACAATAACTTAAAGACATAGATAATATAAAGAGAGTTATTACAAAAGAGAGGCCAACCGGCCAAATGACACATAAGCAACTAAATTAAACAGCGGAAGCAAAAAGGCCATAAGATGGCGATAAACAAAAGCCAATCGGCGTGCCTTTGACCCACAAGGCAACCAACCGGACCGCCAAGCTAGTCGTCCCAAACAGCGCCGCAACACAACTCACAAAAGTGAGGCCCTTGGGGCTCACCTTCTTCCTCTGCAACAGTTAATATTAAGCAAAGCAGATGAGTACAAAACTTGTTTTTGTACTCGCAAGACTGACGTGTGAGATAACAGAACTATAATTAACTACATGCAAGCTTTATTTAAGTGGATGAGGCTCTGGACTTATTTTCAGCATAAAGCAAGCTTTCATTTGCAATAAGGTAATAGCTTCAAAGCAAGTTTGCAATTAACTTTTATTGTTCAAATAAAGAGAGGCAATAATAACAATAGATAGAGAACAACACCAACCTAGAAGTGACTAACCCATAGCCACCACAACCATAGCATGAAGTACCCTTCATACCACCCAAGTCAAGTTTAAGTTTTAAAAGGTTGTAGTCTAGTTCTTGCACGACCTACCAAGCATGTCCATAACCTAGGGCGAGGCTATTCGAATAGTTTTAACCTGCAGGGGTGTACCAATGTACCCACACGATAGACCGCCTTTCCACCACCACGGTTAGCACACTTCCTTTGGTATGCGCATGGCTAAGTCTAACAAGACGCTTTCCAATGGACGATGCTAATTAAGAGCCGCAACCCATGGGAGAAGGACACATTAGACACCCTAACCTGGCCCGCTAATGCTCCCTCCAAAACACACACACACAAGAACACACCCACCGACCAGCTCATAATTAACACCTCCCAAAGTACTTAGTCAAGAGAGGTTCCATATCCCCCTCGTGTGGTTAGCACGCAATAAGCGCTTGGCTTAGTGACACAAGTAACTCGGTCCTTGGGGACTTAGGCACCATTCCACACACCCAACAGATCACATCAACATACCATTGTGCCCAAGTCAAGATATAGTTTTGTTTTCGCTTTTGATTTGTAAATCAATAAAACACAAGGGTTGGACATAATGGAGTAGTATAAGTAGTTGTGTGATCAAGATCACCGACTAAGTCGATGATCGCCCAATACTACCGATAACTAGGCATGGCTAAGCAATATTCATTCGTAATCTACTAAGTGATAAGAGTTCATCCATCGAACTCTAACCACAAAGAAATAACCTAGGCTCGGTAGTAGAGGATAACCATTTACCTACAGATTATGCAACTAGAGGTCTAACTAATCAATTTAACAACAAAATAGCAATGCATACATAGAAGTTAAACAAAATATTAGACTTTAAAAGTAATGGGATCAATGGGAAATGATCAAACTGCTTGCCTGCTTGTTGTGGCTCAAATTGTTGCGGAGGGTCATTCTCGGGGTTACCGCAAATATCGAATCCTAAGCGAAAGAGCGAAAACAACCAATAAGACGAGCAACGCTTAAATGAAAGAGCTAGCAAAAATTACCCAAATGCGACGAAAATTATACACAAGGTATAATAGGAATATACCTAGACATAGGAACTGGAAAAAACTAATTTGGATTTGTGGTGCAAAAGATATTCTCTAAAAACCTATTTTCGGCCATAATTAGCACTGTAGCAAAAATATTTTCTGGAAATATTTTGGAGATGAAATTTTTATGGTAGCTACCTACTGGTGTGGTGATAACCCATATAAAATTTTAGGTCATTTGGAGTTATATTGAAAGAGTTATGATTTTTCTAAATTGTTTAGGGTATTAGACTAAAATATGATCCTTATGATTTCTAAAAACAGTGAAATTTGTGAAACCAATTTTCCTAGCAAATACACTATCAGTGGAAACTAATCCAATTGGATTCATACAAAAAATGATCTATAGATTAACAGTTATGCATTTTCCGAGTTTGCTAAGAGTTCTGAAAATCAGTATTATGTTCACTTGTTTACTATTTTTGAAAAAGATTTTCCAGGGTGGATCATGGTCTACAATTATTTTTCGAGTTAAGTTCAAGGTATAAGGAAGCTAACAAAATTGGAATCATCTAATTTGGAGCTAAGATGACAAAGATATGAAAATGACAAGACCCTAATGTGATACTGATTTCTGGACTTAGCACTTTCGGGACCTTTCCTAGCATCCGGAGACGTGGATGATTGAGAGCCGTCGATCTCAGATCCAACGGACGACATTGAACTAGACCAAAATACTCCTCACGCGCGCGGAACAGAGGGCCGACGTGGAGGCTCCAGGGTCGTTGATCTCTGGATCCAACGGCCGAAGACCAGCCACGTCGCTCCCGCAACGTTGTCGCCCGACAACGCGGCCGAAGGCTTCACCGGCGAAACGCCGGCGACCAAAGGCACGGCGGCGCGAGTGAACGCCAGGAACGGGTGCGCAATAGCGTTGCGCACCCTCCGGTACCACCCACACCGACGGTGGTGGACCAGAGCGGCGGCGCGACGACGAGGGGCGGCGCGGGAAAAATGACAACGACGACGAGCAGCAAAGAGCTCCGTAGCGGACCATTCAAGCGGTGCCTGAGCATCTAGGGGCTACCAGGGAGCTACCTGACTGACGCGGAGGTGCAGAGGCGGTCGGAGTAGCTCCGGCGACGAAGCTCCGCGACGGACCCGAGGAAGATGACGCGGGAAGACGGCTGGGCAAAATCAACCACGCCACATCACGATGGGTTCCAGAGAGCACAGAGAAGCTCCATGAGAAAGGAATTAGAAAAGGAGCACTCACCGCTACCGAGACGAAGAAGGATGCTCGCGGCGATTTGGGGAAATCCAAAATCCCGGTGCTCCGCTGAAGCAACCTGAAATGGAGTGGTTGTTAAGCACCACCGAGGCGAGAGGAGGTGCAGGAGTAAGGAGGAGCCAAGAACCACCGAGCACCGCTTCGGCAGGGAGCTCCAAGCTCGGCAATGGCGGAAATGGGCGCTGGGTGGTATGGGCTCGCTCGTGCTTAGAGAATGCAAGAGGAGCTGCGGGAGAGGAAAGGAAGCCGAAGGGGTGACCGGGAGCTTAAATAGGCTCGAGAAACAAGAAAGCGCCGTTGCTCGCCTCGGGTGCGGCGCCTCTCACGGCCGTGACGAGCGACGGAGCGCTTGAGCCATGGACTTGCGAGGCGGTGCATCGCGCGCATTAAATGCACCGCAGAGACGTTGCGAGGTGACCCGGTAGCGCGCTCCAACCACCGCCATGGCGCTGCTGACGCGAGCTCGGCGCCGCTCGCGAAGCGAGAGGAAGGCGACGACAGCCAGCCGTCCGATTCGCATCCAACGGCTATCACGCGATCGCGTTGAAACGGCCGCGCACAAACGTCCACCGTCCGATGGAAATCCAACGGCTGCGAATCCGGGGCAACCGGAGTTGTCCGAATGCATACACGAACGCAAGCCGTCCGATTGAGATCCAACGGTCCAGAGCGCGCGCGCCCGATCGACCGCGCCGGTACAGTTAGTTGACTCGACCGAGTCGGTTGGCTCGAGCCCGAGTCTGACCCGCGCCCGAGGAACAGTGCAAACCCATTAGAATTTGATTTTTGGAGCTGAAACTTTTGGGGATTTAATTGAGGCATCAAATCAACTCCAAAATTTATGAAATTTTAACTGGGGCTTCCAGACTTAATGATTAACCTTCCATAAAATTTCCAGAGATTTTTGTGCACTAGAATTTTCTCAATAAACTCCAGAAGGTTGTTTCAAAGGTTTGACCAAGGTTTGACTTGCCTCTAAAATATTTCAAATAATTTCCAAAAATTATGAAATAATTCAGAGGTGTTACCAAGCAACCCTAGAACCAAGGAAAATTATTTCCAAGGGTTTAACAAAAGATTTGACCAAGGAGGTTGTTGACTTGATAAATGAGGCCTTTGATGATTAATTTTCCAAAATTCTTTTACAGGAATTTCAGAAAAGTTTCAAAAGTAAAAGGATGAAGGAAAAGTTTTAATTTACCCTCATTTTATTACATTTGAAACACAAGCCAAAATGGGGATGTTACAAACCTCCCCCCCTTACAAAAATCTCGTCCCGAGATTTGGTTCACTCGGAAAAGAAAGAGGGGTAGTCTGCACGGAGACGATCTTCTCGCTCCCAAGTAGCCTCATCCTCGGAATGGTTTGACCACTGAACTTTAAGGAACTTGATGGTCTTGTTCCTTGTTCTTCGCTCAGCCTCCTCGAGTATGCGAACAGGTGCTCGCGATAGGTCAAATCCTCCCGAACATCGAGTTTCCAACGAGCTTTCTGTTGGAACACGGAGGCACTTCTTAGCCGGGACACATGGAACACATCATGTACCCCCGCAAGTGCAGCAGGCAATTCCAACTTGTAGGCGACAGCTCCTTTCTTCTCGATAATACGGTAGGGACCGACATATCGAGGAGCTAACTTGCCCTTGACACCAAAACGCTGGTGACCTTTCAGAGGAGAAACCTTGAGATAAACGGTCATTGGGCTTAAAGCTCAACTCACGACGATGGCGATCCGCATAGCTCTTTTGCTGGATTGAGTCGTGCGTAGCGATCACGAATGAGTGGACTTGACCTTCACCTCATTAATCGAGTCCGGCCAAAGAAAGGTCTTTCACCGGTCTCGCACTGGTTCAACGGGTTCTACACTTTCTCCCGTATAAGGCCTCAAATGGTGCCATGCCGAGACCGGCTTGGAAGTCGTTGTTATAAGAAAACTCGCGAATGGTAAGCACTTCTCCCAATGCTTCCCATAGGAAAGGACACAAGCTCGCAAAGATGTCCTCCAAAACTTGGTTGACCCTCTCGCCCGACCATCTGCTTGGGGTGAAATGTTTGAGCCGAAAGAAAGTCGAGTTCCCATAGCCTCTTGCAGGCTATGCCAAAATCGAGACGTGAACAGCGAACCACGATCTGACACAATTGTCTTTGGCACACCATGCAAACTCACGATGCGGGCTATGTAGAGTTCCGCCAGAAGACCCACTCGAAGGTCAGTCTTGACAGGAAGAAAATGAGCCACCTTAGTCAATCGATCGATGACGACCCAGATGGCATCATTCTTCTTTGGAGACCGAGGTAGACCAGTGATAAAGTCCATCCCGACCGAATCCCACTTCCACTCCGGAATTAGTAAGGGTCCTGCCGGACGCTGATGCTCGGCCTTGACACGACGACACACGTCGCACTCGGCAACGAACCTTGCGATCTCCCTCTTCATTCGGGTCCACCAAAATCTCTGTCGGAGATCATGATACATCTTCGTGGCCCCGGGATGAATGGATAACGGAGAATCGTGGGCTTCGCGGAGGATCAAATCCCGCAACTCCATGTCCTTTGGAACCACTAGACGTTGCCCGAACCTCACGACACCAAGTTCATCTACGGAGAAGCACTTGGCTGTTCCGTTCTTGATATTTTCCTTGATGCGGTTCACTCCAACATCCGATCGTTGGAGCGCACTTGATCCGATCCACCAAGGTTGGTCAGACAACCAAGGCGGCGAGGAACCATGCTCAACCAGACCCAAGTTGAGACGCTGGAACTCCTCCAGAAGGGTGGGCTGAGGCTCTTGAAGCAACAATGCATTGCAATGCGCTTTGCGACTAAGCGCATCCGCAACGACGTTGGCCTTGCCCGGATGGTAGTGAATACCCATGTCATAGTCCTTGATCAACTCCAACCATCTCCTTTGCCTGAGGTTCAGATCTGGTTGGGTGAACAAATACTTTAGGCTTTTGTGATCCGAATACACTTCACAACGATTACCGATTAGGTAATGTCGCCAAATCTTAAGTGCATGAATCACAGCGGCCAACTCCAAGTCATGGGTAGGATAGTTGAGTTCATGAGGTCTCAATTGCCTTGATGCATAGGCCACTACCTTGCCTTCTTGCATAAGGACACAACCGAGGCCTCGACGAGAAGCGTCACAAAAGATATCGAAGCTTTGACGGACATTGGGGAGAACAAGAACGGGAGCGGTGGTCAATCGCTCCTTAAGCGCTTGAAACTTCCTCGCAATCGGCGGACCACGAGAACTTCTTGTCCTTCTTGAGCAACTCCATCATCGGCCGCTATCTTGGAGAAATTCTCGATGAAGCGACGATAATATCCCGCTAAACCAAGAAAACTCGAACTTCGGTGACCGGTAGGTCGACTCGAGAAAGCACGTCGATCTTGCTAGGATCCACGCCACGCCCCGCCGAAAGAATACGCCTAAGAAGGCTACTTCCTTCAACCGTAACGCGCACTTGCTGAACTTCTCGCATAAATGGTGCTCACGGCTTGCCCAACACAAGCCTCAAATGCTCGGTGTGTTCTTCATCGCTCTTGGAGTAGATAAGGATATCATCGATGAAGACCACAACGAACCTATCCAAATAATCCATGAACACCGAATTCATGAGGTTCATGAACAAGGCCGAGCATTGGTTAAGCCGAATGACATGACGGTATACTCGCAAGCCATAACGAGTAGAAAGCCGCCTTTGGAATATCCTCCGGTCGAATCCGAACTCGATGATATCCCACTCGGATCAATCTTGAGAAAACTCGAGCTCCAGCTTAATTGATCGAAGAGGTCATCGATACGGGCAAAGGGTATTTGTTCTTTACCGTTACTTCATTAAGTGGACGGTAATCAACGCACATGCGCAGCGTCCTTGTCCTTCTTCGGGACAAAGATTGCCGAGCATCCCCAAGGAGATGAGCTAGGCGGATGAAACCCTTCTCTTGAAGCTCACCCACCGCTTCTTCAACTCCACCAACTCGATTGGGTCCATTCGGTAAGGCCTCTTCGAGATCGGGCGGCATGCGGAACCAACTCAATGACAAACTCGAGGTCTCGAATCGTGGCATCCCCGAAGGTCGTCGGGAAGACATCAACAAAGTCACAAACCACCGGGACTTCACTAATATCTAGAGTCGGCTTCGCTTCTAGCGCGAAGAGATGCGGACCTGCAGCTTTCGCGAAAAGCGAACCTCGCCGGAAGGATCGTGAGGTAGATGAGTCTCTAGCGCAATCAATTTGTCCCATGTGCCGAGACAACCAATCCATGCCTAGGATTACATCTAAGCTCGCCGATCGAAGGAGGATAAGGTTTGCCAAGAATCCTACCCTTCTATCTCAACAGGACATCCCTACACTCGGACTCGACTCTCAACTCCGAACCGGAGAGCGAATGAGCAGCTGGGACCAACAATGGAGTAAAAGAAGACCTCCCACAAAGAAAAAAAGACTCGAAACAAACGAATGAGATGCGCTCAATCAAACAAAATCAGTAGCGGGAAAGAGTTAACCGAAGGGTACCCAACACGACGTCGGGTGCCTCCTGTGCCTCCTCCGCGGAGATGAGGTTGACGCGCCACTACCCACGCCTTGGGTAGCGGGACAATCTTCGATCCCGAGAAGAACCACCTCCTGCCGCGTCCTCCATTAGGACGAGGGCTGCTCCACCTGTTAGGGCAACTATTGGCATAATGCCCTTCGGTTGCACGGTGCAAGTGACCCGACACCGGATTGCGGGGCCACCTGCTGGTTCGCAGCGCACGTGGATCGGGGCACGGCCGCGGAGGGCGAGGAGCTGTGCCGGCGGCCTCGGTGGTAGCGGCTACGAACGGGCCCCGGGTAGGCCCGACACGGGACGAGAGAGCCGGCCTGCGCACACCGGGCCTCCCACTTACGCTATGGGACTCGCCGCCGCCTTCGCTTGTGCTCAGCAACAATGGCCTTGTCCACCAAGGTCCGAAAGTCGGCAAAGTCCACAATGGAGAGCCTGTCTTGCAGCTCCTCAGACAAGCCCTCCATGAACTTCTCCTGCTTGGCCTCATCGGTGGCCACCTCGGATGGAGCATAACGAGCCAAGTGGTTGAACTCGCATGTACTCCATCATCGACTTACGCCTTGCTTGAGCGCGAGAAATTCCTTCTTCTTCGCTTCATCAAGCCGGCAGGGATATGAGCTCGACGGAACGCCGTCCGGAACTCATCCCAAGAGACAGTGTGGCCGGCGGGCTGCATGGCCAAGAAGTTCTCCCACCGTGAGAGTGCCGCCTTGAAGCCGATGGGAGGCAAAGAGTGCCCGCCCCGGTCCAGCATCGAGCAACGCCGAGCTTACGCCAACTCGACGCAGCCGGTCATTCTGCGCCCAAGGGGTCTCGACTGAGAACGTGGGGTTGAGTGCGAAGAAACTCACCAAACCCCATGAGATCGATTTCCACCCCCTTGCCCGGATCCTGAGGCACCGGAAAGGGCGGAGGTGTTGCGCGCAATAACATCCAGCAGGACCCTCCTGTCCTCTGAACGGTTGCGCTCGATCTGAAGAAGGACCTCAACCATGGTTGGAGGAGGCGGAAGCTCCTCATCCAAACCAGGCTGCTGACCACGGCCACTACGAGTACCTCCAGCCATCCTGCTTTAAGAAACTTAGGTTAGAAACCAAAGCACTAACACTAGAAGTTTATGAAAGCGAAAAGCTAGCGATTAGGGGAAGGAGACATCACCCTAACCGAAAGCCAAAAATAGCAAGTAACAACTTTAAATGTTTCCAAGGAAGCTCCAAAACAGCAAGGAAACTCCAAAACAAGCTCAACTTCTCAATGCCATTGACCCGTATTGAATGAACGAGTAAAAGTATGAGAAGATAAAAATTTCAGCACACTACAACAATCCAACACTACTCAAGAACAAGGTTAAGGCGATAAAAATAGTGTTAGATACTTAGCTAACTAGTATCACATCCTACCCTTTTATTCCCACAAGTTTTAGTTGATTATCCTCTCATTTTCTACCCTATTTAGAACCTTTGAGCTTGCTGTCCGGAAATTGAATGATCGCTGTCCAGATTTTGCATCCAAGCCTCCTAATTGAAATCTTCAACTTCGGAAGCTTCAAAACCTTGTAGAGGGCAGCTAACACTTCAATTTGCCAAACTCATTGGTTCCCAAAGCCCAATTTAAACGATAATGACTATCTTTTGAGAGAAGGAAAGGAGAACAACTTTAAAACTCAATTTAGAGCAAGATGAGAGAAGAAAGCTAAGATAGGTAAGAAGTAAAATCTGAGAACTTACTTAAGCTTTCATAAATCATTTGATACTCTGAAATTAAGGTTTTCAAAATATCCTAAGGACGACCAAGCTTGGGTTACTACGGTCGGAATGGCTCTGATACCAACTTTGTGAGGACCCCGGTTTATTCGGCTTGTACTGTTTAACCATCCACTTGGTCCTAACAGTACAAATCAAATAAACCAAGCCTCGAGATATGTATACTTCCTGCACTTGCAGATACACACCCGTTACAAAATCATGCATCAATTCCATTCATACACATAGAACCAAGCACAACAATAACTTAAAGACATACATAATATAAAGAGAGTTATTACAAAAGAGAGGCCAACCGCCAAATGACACATAAGCAACTAAATTAAACAATGAAGCAAAAGGCCATAAGATGGCGATAAACAAAAGCCAATCGGCGTGCCTTTGACCCACAAGGCAACCAACCGACCGCCAAGCTAGTCGTCCCAAACAACAAGCAACACAACTCACAAAAGTGAGGCCCTTGGGGCTCACCTTCTTCCTCTGCAACAGCTTAATATTAAGCAAAGCGGATGAGTACAAAACTTGTTTTTGTACTGCAAGACCGACGTGTGAGATAACAGAACTATAATTAACTACATGCAAGCTTTATTTAAGTGGATGAGGCTCGACTTATTTTCAAAGATAAAGCAAACTTTCATTTGCAATAAGGTAATAGCTTCAAAGCAAGTTTGCAATTAACTTTTATTGTTCAAATAAAGAGAGGCAATAATAACAATAGATAGAGAACAACACCAACCTAGAAGTGACTAACCCATAGCCACCACAACCATAGCATGAAGTACCCCTTCATACCACCCAAGTCAAGTTTAAGTTTTTAAAAGGTTGTAGTCTAGTTCTTGCACGACTTACCAAGCATGTCCATAACCTAGGGCGAGGCTATTCGAATAGTTTTAACCTCGCAGGGTGTACCAATGTACCCACACGATAGACCGCCTTTCCACCACCACGGTTAGCACACTTCCTTTGGTATGCGTGCATGGCTAAGTCTAACAAGACACTTTCCAATGGACGATGCTAATTAAGAGCCGCAACCCACGGGAGAAGGACACATTAGACAGCCTAACCGGTCTGCTAATGCTCCCCTCCAAAACACACACACACAAGAACACACCCACCGACCAGCTCATAATTAACACCTCCCAAAGTACTTAGTCAAGAGAGGTTCCATATCCCCTCGTGTGGTTAGCACGCAATAAGCGCTGGCTTAGTGACACAAGTAACTCGATCCTTGGGGACTTAGGCACCATTCCACACACCCAATGGATCACATCAACATACCATTGTGCCCAAGTCAAGATATAGTTTTGTTTTCGCTTTTGATTTGTAAATCAATAAAACACAAGGGTTGAACATAATGGAGTAGTATAAGTAGTTGTGTGATCAAGATCACCGACTAAGTCGATGATCGCCCAATACTACCGATAACTAGGCATGGCTAAGCAATATTCATTCGTAATCTACTAAGTGATAAGAGTTCATCCATCGAACTCTAACCACAAAGAAATAACCTAGGCTCGTAGTAGAGGATAACCATTTACCTACAGATTATGCAACTAGAGGTCTAACTAATCAATTTAACAACAAAATAGCAATGCATACATAGAAGTTAAACAAAATATTAGACTTTAAAAGTAATGGGATCAATGGGAAATGATCAAACTGCTTGCCTGCTTGTTGTGGCTCAAATTGTTGCGGAGGGTCGTTCTCGGGGTTACCGCAAATATCGAATCCTAAGCGAAAGAGCGAAAACAACCAATAAGACGAGCAACGCTTAAATGAAAGAGCTAGCAAAAATTACCCAAATGCGACGAAAATTATACACAAGGTATAATAGGAATATACCTAGACATAGGAACTGGAAAAAAACTAATTTGGATTTGTGGTGCAAAAGATATTCTCTAAAAACCTATTTTCGGCCATAATTAGCACTGTAGCAAAAATATTTTCTAGAAAGATTTTGGAGCTGAAATTTTTATGGTAGCTACCTAATGGTGTGGTGATAACCCATATAAAATGTTAGGTCATTTGGAGTTATATTGAAAGAGTTATGATTTTTCTAAATTGTTTAGGGTATTAGACTAAAATATGATCCTTATGATTTCTAAAAACAGTGAAATTTGTGAAACCAATTTTCCTAGCAAATACACTATCAGTGGAAACTAATCCAATTGGATTCATACAAAAATGATCTATAGATTAACAATTATGCATTTTCCGAGTTTGCTAAGAGTTCTGAAAATCAGTATTATGTTCACTTGTTTACTATTTTTGAAAAAGATTTTCCAGGGTGGATCATGGTCTACAATTATTTTTCTAATTAAGTTCAAGGTATAAGGAAGCTAAAAAAATTGGAATCATCTAATTTGGAGCTAAGATGACAAAGATATGAAAATGACAAGACCCTAATGTGATACTGATTTCTGGACTTAGCACTTTCGGGACCTTTCCTAGCATCCGGAGACGTGGATGATTGAGAGCCGTCGATCTCAGATCCAACGGACGACATTTAACTAGACCAAAATACTCCTCACGCGCGCGGAACAGAGGGCCGACGTGGAGGCTCCAGGGTCGTTGATCTCTGGATCCAACGGCCGAAGACCAGCCACGTCGCTCCCGCAACGTTGTCGTCCGACAACGCGCCGGCTTCACGCGAAACGCCGCGACCAAAGGCACGGCGGCGCGAGTGAACGCCAGGAACGGGTGCGCAATAGCGTTGCGCACCCTCCGGTACCACCCACACCGACGGTGGTGGACCAGAGCGGCGGCGCGACGACGAGGGGCGGCGCGGGAAAAATGACAACGACGACGAGCAGCAAAGAGCTCCGCAGCGGACCATTCAAGCGGTGCCTGAGCATCTAGGGGCTACCAGGGAGCTACCTGACTGACGCGGAGGTGCAGAGGCGGTCGGAGCGACTCGGCGACGAAGCTCGCGCGACGGACCGAGGAAGATGACGCGGGAAGACGGCTGGGCAAAATCAACCACGCCGCCATCACGATGGGTTCCAGAGAGCACGAGAAGCTCCCCGAGAAAGGAATTAGAAAAGGAGCACTCACCGCGCTGAGACGAAGAAGGATGCTCGCGGCGATTTGGGGAAATCCAAAATCCGGTGCTCCGTTGAAGCAACCTGAAATGGAGTGGTTGTTAAGCACCACCGAGGCGAGAGGAGGTGCAGGAGTAGGGAGGGAGCCAAGAACCACCGAGCACCGTCGGCGACAGGAGCTCCAAGCTCGGCAATGGCGAAATGGGCGCTGGTGGTATGGGCTCGCTCGTGCTTAGAGAATGCAAGAGGAGCCGCGGGAGAGGAAAGGAAGCCGGGGGGTGACCCGGAGCTTAAATAGGCTCGAGAAACAAGAAAGCGCCGTTGTTCGCCGGTGCCGCGCCTCACGGCCGTGACGAGCGACGAGAGCGATTGAGCCATGGACTTGCGAGGGCGGTGCATCGGCGCGCATTAAATGCACCGCAGAGACCCGCTGCGAGGTGACCCGGTAGCGCGCTCCAACCACCGCCATGGCGCTGCCGACGCGAGCTCGGCGCCACGCCGCGAAGCGAGGAAGGCGACGACGGCCACCGTCCGATTCGCATCCAACGGCTATCACGCGATCGCGTTGAAACGGCGCGCACAAACGCCCACCGTCCGATGGAAATCCAACGGCCGCGAATCCGGCAACCGAGTTGTCCGACGCATACACGAACGCGAGCCGTCCGATTGAGATCCAACGGTCCAGAGCGCGCGCGCGATCGATCAGCGCCGATCGTTAGTTGACTCGACCGAATCGGTTGGCTCGAGCCCGAGTCCGACCGCGCCCGAGGAACAAGGCAAACCCATTAGAATTTGATTTTTGAGCTGAAACTTTGGGGATTTAATTGAGGCATCAAATCAACTCCAAAATTTATGAAATTTTAACTGGGCTTCAGACTTAATGATTAACCTTCCATAAAATTTCCAGAGATTTTTGTGCACTAGAATTTTCTCAATAAACTCTGAAGGTTATTTCAGAGGTTTGACTGTTTGACTTGCCTCTAAAATATTTCAAATAATTTCCAAAATTATGAAATAATTCAGAGGTGTTACCAAGCAACCCTAGAACCAAGGAAAATTATTTCCAAGGGTTTAACAAAAGATTTGACCAAGGAGGTTGTTGACTTGATAAATGAGGTCTTTGATGATTAATTTTCCAAAATTCTTTTACAGGAATTTCAGAAAAGTTTCAAAAGTAAAAGGATGAAGGAAAAGTTTTAATTTACCCTCATTTTATTACATTTGAAACACAAGCCAAAATGGGGATGTTACACTTCGCCCCTTCGTGCCACGCCCCCCCCCTTGCGCGTTGGGCCTCGGCAGACCGAACCAAAGAGGGACTTCAGAAAAGGTGAGTACCTCCGTTTTAATAGCAAAAATCCTCCGATATAAATGGGCGCAGTTTTTGCACGAGGAGAGGGCGTCCACGTCGCGCTTTTTCTCTGGGGCGTCGGATTTCACGCGCCTTTTGTTCGCGGCCGTCTGATCGTTCCTCCGTTTCGTTTGCCTGCGCGTCCTGCGTCTCGTCGATGCCGTCCGATGGTTTTGCTTCGTTCGCGGCCCGTCGATTCGCCCCGCCGAGTGCTCCCACGCCCACGCGCCCACCCCACGTAATCTTTCTCGCCATTACTTGCTCTCCTCCCTTCCGGCTTGGCTTGGTTCCTCTACCAAATTGTAAGCGCCACGCCTCGCGATCGCGCTTAGGTTTCTCCTCCGCCATCCGTGTCTCCACCTCCTCAACCGGCGGCGCGCCCGGCTTTCTCCCATCGCCCACCGCCTCAATCACTGTTCTCCTTGTCCTTCCCACCTGCAACCAAGGGGGAGCGCCACCGCCGCCGCCGCCCCGCGTTGTCGATTGATCCTTACTGTGTGCCGCCTCACGCCTCGATCTCTTCCACGGACCACCACAAAGTGAGGCGGTGGTGATCCGCAAGCGCCGAGCGAGCGGCCTCCTCCGACACCTGCTTTGCGTCGCAAGTGAGGAGTAATCGATTTCTTTATGGGAGGGTGAGGAGATGAGATCGCAACCGATCTCGATCCGCCCGAGCTAATGCTTCACTTCACGCCTTGGTAAGGTAGGCGGCGTTGGTTGTTTTATCGGCCGCTTGATTGATTCCGCATTCTACAATCTAATTTACGAGCAGAGACATCTCTCACCTCGAGAGGAGATTCGCTTTCCATCCAGCTTCTTTTATGTAGAATAGAGGTACTCCTGTGCCCCTGGATGTAGTTACCTTGGAGTGTGCTTGCGTCTAGATGGGGTGTAGGGGGTGGGGGTCAGGTCGTGCACACATGCTTGTGTATTTGTGTATGAGCGGAGGGAAGGAGGTGATAAAAGTTGATAGTTTTAGTACGAAATGATGCTTTTGATCTTTATATGGTCTCAGATATTGGAATCAGATTCAAAAGATTCTCATATGCACTTCTTTTTTCATTTAGACAATGTATGCACAATTAAGTTTTAAAATGCTAAGCTCGAAACTGAAATTTGGACCTTTTAGAATCTGCAGAAGATTAAAATTGAAATCCTATGTATGTACTTCTCCTGGCTTGATTGTTGTTCTGTCTAAAACTCGAATCTCCAATTTTCTATGGTACAGGCATGTCCCTTATTGAAGGAAAGAAACTCACAGGAGACAATATTTAGTCCACCTTGGCAAAGATGAGCCGCTGTGAGGTTTGTACAAGTGTTCTTCTGATTGTGGTCCTTTCTTGGTACCTGTCGAATGTCGTTTCATAGTCTATATCAACTTTCTTTCAGGATCACGATTTGGAGATGCATTTCAAGAACCTGCTTCATTTGTTGCCATAAGGCCTTTGTTTGAGGTACATCCCTCAGCTCCCGTGCCACCACCACCACCGAAAAACAATCATTATTTCCCTTCTTTTGGTATGACCAATACTTTCCATTGTAATAATAGGATGAGAGATACATGGTAACATATAACCCAACGAAGGATAAGGTATATGATTTGCTCAAGGACCAAACAATGTCAGATGACATTCTCAAAGCCGCTTTCCATGTAAGCGTTTGTTTCTCATTGCATTGCCATTGTTAGGGGTGTTTATCCTATATTCTAACATGGTGTTCTGTCATACAGGCTCATGTATTTATTGCATTTTATTAATGCATCACATGCATTGAAACAGATGAACTCCAACCAGTCAGATCACTATGGAAACCTGTACCCACGAAGCATGGATTTCCTGGCACAAAGGCATGCTATTTTACTAGGAACTGCGAGTTGCACCCAGGTCAAGTCTTTCAGAGTATCAAGGTGTGGATTATCCATGCTAGCTCATTGGACGATTTCAAATGCTCCAAAGTTTACGTCACCTCCCTATATATGTACTTACATTGACTTGATCACGACTCTCTTATATTTGTGCACATATTACATTAGAATTGTGCGGTGTAAAAACAGCCAGTCTTAGCTAGCTAATTTTGTGACTTGTCAGGATGTCGTTAGTTTGAGGAGCGATTATAGGACACGTCATGGACTAGGTAGAATGTAGAAGTTGTTAGAAGTCAGAGCTACAGTTTACATGTTTTTACAGCGCATTTGTCTTTAGGTGAAAGACTAGACGAGCTGTAAACTTACATCCATGTCATTGTCCACATGTAATATCATATGACTGTTCGAAAGGTATATGTGTTGATTTCGGCCAATCATCCAGCCAAAACGTCTGCAGTTTACATATCCTTCCGACAACTGCATGCATGTTTTCCCTCTTAAGTTACTATCTACTGTGATTGGGCCAATTCAAATTTTCTGGAAGAACCTTTTTTTTTCTGGGTGACTTCTCAGTCTTTCCTTCAGTTTGAACAGAATATTTATTTGACCTTATAAATAGCCAAATCTGTTTTTAAAAAATATGTGTTAGCTAGCATTTTCCTTTCAAGAAGGAAGACTCTTCGAAGCTCACAAGAGGCCTTCTAACACAGAAAAATAATCATAAGAAAAACAAATTTTTCAAAGAAATCTCTATGTAGTGATTAGTACACTCTTGAACCCTTCACAGCCAATGCATGTATGATGTAGAGAGAGTACAATACATTTCTACAGAATACCTACTACAGAGTTTAATTTCAAACTCCTTGGCCGTCACTAAACAACCAGGACTGGGTGAATCACCCTTCAGAGAAATTTTCCTTCATGTTCAATTTGAACAGACTCCAAGAGCATGCATCCGTAGCTGATATATGCTCGCTGTCGCTCGTCAGCTTGCAAAAGCTAGCTTGTGCTGATTTGGGGGCCTGAATTTTCTCAGAAGCATTATTTAAGTCATAGGCTCTTCATGCATGGTTTAACATTTTGCATATGCTATGACGCAGCTTATGCATGAAGCGTATGCCCTCGAAGTCTTGGTTGCAAAAGTTTTTGTTTTAGTTACCGTGTTCGTAATTTTGTAAACTAATTCACACGACTTAGTCTGCATACTTTTTGACCCACAACAATTCCCACAATTCCTATTGATAATTGACATTGTCTATGTTTCGGTTTTTGTTTACTCTTTCTGTGCCATATGACATGCTGCAACTAACGTCGTCATTATTATGCACGCCAACATTCAAACTATATTAAACTCTCTAGTACAATTAGCACACAAACTGTCCAGATTTTCTAATTCTAAAAACCATTATATTTCTTACCAAACTGTTTATACTATGTAACAAAAAAAATTACTCTTTTTTGGCGCGCCTGGCGCGCACAGGCTGCTAGTACTAGCAAACTGCTAGAAGCAAGGATCGGACCCACCCGGCACCTCTAGCATGCTTAGTCAGTACTCAGTAGGCAATACCTTCTAGCCATGTGATCGGTCGAATCGCTGCGTACATTTATGGGAAGCAGTATATTTACTAGAAGCCATGATGGCCCCTTGGCTAGGGTGCGACCAGCGGCTGGGTAGGTGAGCTGCGGCCAGCGGCACACTGTGTAAGTAAAACAACCGAACTTGTTAACTGTCAGACATAAAGAAGTGCTCCTGTGTAGAGTTGGTCATCTTCCTCATTTCTTGTATGGAGCCATGTCTGCAAGAAAAACCGTCGATGCTACTAGTGCAGCTAGGATTCCCTCCAAAAGAAAAGAAACAAGATCAAAGAATCACATGCACACTTGGTACTCTATTGCGGGCAGTAGAAAATTTTTAGATTGCACTCAATACAACGTGCTACAGTAACATGACAAGGAAAGACGCCATGCATGGCCTCGAGCCCCGGTGCACACCAAACCCTAGTCGTTCCAACGGCGCCGCCTCGACGACTAGGGAGTCTCCTGCCTCGAGGGCCTCGCCTCAGCGGAGAGACCTTGCATATCGCGCTCAAACGCGCAAAACCCTAGTTGTTCCGGAGGCCCCGCCTCGAGGACCTCGTCTCGGCGGAGAGATATTTTTTTTTTCATATCGCGCTCAAACGCGCAAAGCCCTAGTTGTTCCGGAGGCCCTACTTCAACGACTAGGGAGTCTCCCACCTCGTCTCAGCGGAGAGACATTTTTTTCATATCGCGCTCAAACGCGCAAAGCCCTAGTCATTCCGGAGGCCTCGTCTTGGCGACTAGGGAGTCTCCCGCCTCGAGGACCTCGCCTCGGCGGAGAGACATTTTTTTATATCGCGCTCAAACACGCAAGACCTTAGTCGTTCCGACGGCCCCGTCTCGACGACTAGGGAGTCTCCCTCCTCGCGGTTTCGCCTCGGCGGAGAGACCTCGCATATCGTTCTCAAACACGCAAAGGCCTAGTCGTTCCGACGGCCATGCCTCGGCGACCAAGAAGTAGCGAATCCGCCACATTGAACTCAAAATCGGGATGTGGCCAACCATGTGTGCCGAGGCCCACGCCTTGCACATCCGCTCATTGTAGATTAAGTAGTCCAGTCAAGACGCTTCAGTTTGCTAGCTTTGGGCTGCGCAAGTGAGCCCAATCAAAGAAGTGTGGGGGATGGCATTCGGCTTCGTCACCCCCTCGCTAGCTTTGGGCTGAGCAAGCGAGCCCAATCAAAAAAGTATGGGGGGACGGTGTTCGGCTTCGCCTCCCCCTCGTTAGCTTTGGGCTTCGCAAGCGAGCCCAATAAAAAAAGTATAGGGGACAGCGTTCGGCTTCGCCTCCCCCTCGCTAAGCGAGCCCAATCAAAAGTATGGGGAC